>QJNS01000077.1:0-141862 GCA_004154925.1 Monosporascus cannonballus
GCATATTGTGTCCTCCGTTATCTCCATCCAAAGTCGTGATGATATCCAGTGCTAACCCCCCCCCCCCCCCCCCCCCCCCGCCCCCCCCCCCCCCCCCCCCCCCCCCCCCCCCCCCCCCCCCCCAAGACAAAATGCAAAACAGAAGGAGCAGGCGTCGACGGCCTCAGGTATATAGACGAAGCCCCCGAATATTTCCTTCCGGACAAATGAACCAAATACCAAAATCAGATGATGACCGATGATGATTCAAGGCCTGTGCGTAGGTAGGGGCGTTGGTAGGTTGCGGTTGTAGTAGATAGGTAAGTAAGTAAGTGCCTGAGTAGGCAGGTAAGGCCACCTGGGCAGTAGACGACTTAGATCATGTTGCCGTTGACGCTGACCTCGAAGCCCTCGCCCTTCTGCTTGAGCGCCTTGGCGAGCATGAGCTCGCGCATCCAGTCGATGCGCTCGTCGCGGCTGCGGACGGCGAAGTGGTGCGTCTTGCCGGTGCCGTTGACGGCGCCCTCGAAGCCCGCGTTGAGACTGCCCGCCAGCGGGCCCGACCCGACCGCGGCACTGCTACCGTTGCCGGCGTCGCGCTTGCGGAGCCGGCCCAGCTTGCCGTCGGGCGCCTGCGGGATGAGCTGGAAGCTGAAGGCGGCCACGGCGTCGCTGCCGTCGCCGCTCGACGACGACGAGTGCTTGTGCCGCGAGATGTGCATTGCCTTGAAGGCGGCGTTGAGCTTGGAGCCGGCTGACAGCGACGAGCACGCGATGGCGTAGTCGTCGACGTCGATGTACTCGAGCGCCGAGGCGCGGCCCGCCACCACCGCCTCCCGGTCCCGGTGCAGCGCCAGCCGCGTCCCCTTGAGCGTCGCGTACTGCTCGTGCCACTCGTGCCGCAGCATCCGCGTCTTGCGCTTCCGCACGGGGCCTTGGTACGTCACGCCCTCGGTGTCCCGCGTCACCCCCGCCGCGGCCGTGGCTCCGCTGCCGGGCTTGTTGGTCGACAGCCATGGGTATTGCGGGCGCGGCGGCACTCGGAGCGGCTGCTGGGGGTACGCGCCGGCCCTAGGCGGTGGGGACCTGGGCGAGCTGCCGCTGCTGCTCGTGGAGAGGGGCTTGGGGGTCGTCGTGCGCCCGGATCCCGACGGGAACACGACGTTCTCCTCGAGCGGCGCCATGACCTGGACGGACGGGCGCCTCGAGGCCCGTGATACCGACCGTGGTAGGGGGGCCGAGCCGGATGATGTTGCCGCCGTGCGGTAGCTCATGTCCGGTGGCACCGACTGCGAGATGTCGCGGGCGACGGGGCCCAGCGGCACGGCGGTCAGCGGCACGTCCATGTCCGAGAACGGCGTGCCGAAGCGGTAGGGTGCCGTCGGCGTCTGCAGGTCCGGAGAGCGCGGCTCGACCCTCGACATCCTACGGGGAACGAATGGCTGCTGCTGCTGTTGTTGCTGTTGGGGATTGGATGGCCATTGTTGCTGCTGCTGCTGAGTTGACTGTCGTTGCACAGGAGAGGAGGCCTGCCCCGGGATGGAGAGCTTCGGCAGGGTGCGCAGCCCCTCGTGGGGCGATTGCGCCGCGGCGGGGGGGTAGAGCTCGAATGGGGGGGTCGGGGGCACCTCGCTCGAGCCCGGCTGCGTGTGCTGGAAGTCCAGGAACTGCCTGACGTTGTCCTGGGGGTCCCTGCTCTGGATGTTGCGCAGCGCGGCCTCCTGCAGATACTGGAGGGGCGGAACGCCGGGGCCAAGGACGTCGGACGAGGCGACCACCGAGGGCACGGCATCCGAGATCGGCCGCAGGGCCTCTGTCGACGAGGGGCGGTTGAGCGCCTGTGCCGTCTCGGGGTTCCCCGGGTCTCCGGCCACCATGATGATGCCGCCCTTGTCCATGTCGACGAACGGGTGGTCTTGCTTGAAGGCCTCGATCATCCGTTGTTGTCTCCTGTACTTGGAGCAATTCTCGCCCTTGGAGCAGTGGTGTGGCTTGGGCATCATCTGCTCGATGCCGACTATCGACACCGACTCCAAGGGCGAGATGATGTCTTCGTGAGCCGGCCGCTTCTTGCTCTGGGATCGCTTTAGGCTCTTCGAGCGCTTGGCGCTCTGACTCCGATCCCGTTCACCCCTCTCAGTCCTCTCGTTTCTCCTCCGCTCCCGTCTAACCTCCTTGCTCTCCTCGTCTTCTATGGGGGTCTCCGGCCGGGGTGAGGCAGGCTTGCTTTCCCTCAGCACGTGGATCTGGTCCCAGATCTTCGTCCGCACCCCGAAGGACTGGATGCTGAGCTCCCTCAGGTCCTCGAACTTCAGTGTTATTAAGATAGCCCCGTTGATATCGTTCTCGACGAACTTCTCGGCCACGGACAGCTCAATACCGGCATTGAGCATCCATTGGGCGACCTGCTCCGGTGACCACAGCGCCAGGTTACCCGTGTCGAGTTTCTCGTGCGTGAACTGGAATGGGCTCGTCCGAGAGCGCGGCAGTGGGTCGTGAGCGATGGGATGTATGAACCCGTGCTCCAGCGGATATGGCGCCTTCGGCGTCAGCGGTGATAGAGATAGGGTTTCCTGGTATTCGGCGGAGTACGACGACGTCGACGACGTGCGGAATAGATGAGGTCCTCTGGGGCCAACGACTGGTTTCAAGGGGTCCAAGTCGAACGGGTACGCCTCGCGAGTCCTGCTCGATCTCGGCGTCTGCGCCTCCTCGTACGAAGAGAGTGTCGTCATGCTAGGCTGGCCGGACGAATTCAAGCTTACGCGAGGAGAGTTTGGCTCGTCATCCTCCATGTCACTGATAATATCCTCCTCGTCCCAGTCGGTGTCGACGATCTCCGTGGCAACCGATGTAGGACGTGGATCACGGCCCTTCATGCCGAAGAAGGACTCATGGCGAGCCCTCTGGCGCATCTCCTCGCGGGAGTACTCGCTCGTCCTGAGCGATTGGGTATACTACGGCAATGGGATCAGCCCTGAGAACCCACGTGCTCCGAGCGCCGCTCCAGTCGAGGACTTACCATTTTGGACAAAGGAAAGTTATAGCATGCAGATGCACTGCTTGGGTTTTGATGCCGTTGCCGGCAGTTCGCTCTCTAGAACCAGGATAGGATATACACTTTACCAAGGAAAAGATGCAAAGGAAACTCCCGCTATAGGCGGCCGATTGCTAGCTCTAAATCGCAAAAGGAGGGAGAGAGGGTTCGTCGCAACTTGATGGGCACCTTCGGAAGCTATATGTATCGTATGAGGTAATACCGGTACTCTATGCGCACCGTAGCAGTGGGGAGAACGTAAAAAAACGTGGTGAAGGCGTGGACTTTGTTACGCTGTGTATGATTTTGTTTCCCCGGGCTTTCGCAGAGCCGTCACTTGCATCGCGCACAACCAGCCCCCAGGTCGACCTCCCAGCCTACCAAGGGGCACCTACAGTGGCCAGTAGACTAAGAATAGCATTGTCTAACCCCGTTAGCACATTGTGCTAGCATAACGCACTAGAACCAAGCGTCAAAGGGGGCCACAGGCAAGAGGCAGGATGGTGGTACAGTGAGGAGTGCATTAAGCCACCGCAGTCTGATTGGCCGCGCGGCGTTGAAGAAAATCCCAGAAATAGTCGGCTTAAGCGCCGAGTTACAGCGGACAAGGTCCCTCCTGACCGTGGCAGCGACGGTATTTCTCTGGTATACGCAGACTGCAGACTGCATGGGATTGCAGTAGCACCAGCAGAGGAGCCAATGCGGTCCGGCTCACCAAACCAGCCAAGACCCCAGGAATGCTACACCGATACCGTGCCGTTGGTGGCTTGTGTGAGAAACGCATAACCCGCTGCGAGTTGATATTCTGGGGAAGATCTGAGCTACCGCGCAGGGGGCCGTATCTGTATCTCTGTGGCTTGGTAAGGTAAGAAACACATCGGGGCCATGAGGCGCTCCGGCATGTGCACAGCGTGGCGAGCGAGCGAGCGTGATGCCACATTTCTGCCATGCCTGACTGAGGATCGCTAAGCTGACCTTGAGGAGCGACCGCACCGGAGAGTTAGCTATCACAAACCGTTGCGGATCGTGCCAGGGAAAGTGGCCAGGATAGTTGCAAGGGGCTACCCGGGTGGGACGTAGTCATATCGGATAGACGGGCGGAGAATATAACCCCCATTCACCGACGACAGTGGACTGCCGGTCCGGTGACATTCAACTCTCTTCTTATCAGCTAGGGTACCCTGCGAGTTGTTACCCCTCTCCTGTGCTCTCTCTTGTGGTCCGAGGCGGACGAAAGCGATTGGTGTTCTGAGTTTCGACACTATAAGCTCCCCTGCCATTGTGCTTTCGGAGAACCTAAAAGCCTCCATGGCCCAAAAAGACGCCGGCCGAGCCAATAGCACCACCGGAACGGGTTCTTGTGAAATTTTTACTTTCCTAAACGGTTAACAGCATTAGTGCACAAAGGAGGCTATCGACCGATGTCCCGATCCAGCCGGCATACTATACTTACGACCTGCTTCCAGGGTCTAAACTGCGGACGGCGGGCGTGACCGTTAGGATCAGAACAGTCCGTGATCAGGGTCGACAACCAGCAGTAGTGCTAGTAGATCCGCTTCCACTTGACCTGGCAACAAGGATTTTGACGTCTTGATGATGCCCAACGTTGCCAGGAATTGAGCGTACACCGCAAGAATGATTCACTCTATGGGACCATGTGAGTATCAGAATGTGTCTCCGACAACTTTCCATTGGGGAGGATGCCGGAAGCCGCAGCTATTCTGGCCTCAGGATTGAGGACAACTATGATGGTCGCGGCGGACACTAGCCGACAATCGCATGAATGCCAATGAATTGCACTTGCGTCATTGTCTACATTGATGTGTAGCTTGATTCTGCATTATGCGATTCAACGAATCCAAGGCTGTCGCCTCCACGATAGGCGGCTGGGTAACCCGGACTTGCTTCGGCAACATTAATAGCAAGTAATCGCATTTGACCTATAGTGAGACCAATATGATGGTACTATTGGAATGGATCTGGAGTTATCATAGATAGTCCTCACTGGTTCAAGCACCTTACATTTGTACATACAGGTCTGCCAATTCGGATATACTCGGGAATTCTTCCTACTTCCCAGCGACCCTTGTCGATGTTTAGCCACTTCAGATTGCCTCTTGCCATGCCCGTTCAATGCTTCTGCGCAGCTTTCTGTAGAGAAGATATATCTGGGTAGAGGGATAGAACGTTGCAGTGATGTCTCACCCCATATACATCACAATACTGGCGAAGTCTTCAACAGACTTTCAAATATGACTTGCAATCACCCGCCAAGGCAAGACACATAAAGTCGCACAAGAATTGCAGTGGGAACAGGTCGTGGCTTTTCGTAGAGCATATGGTCATGTTGTGCAGCCCTCGCCGGGGGATATTAAGCGTCTGCAATTCGCCGTAATCATTCAGCCGAAGACCTTACCAAAATGAGCAAAGATGAAGTTCTCGGGTTTGGGCGATCTATTAGGGTCACATACACCCCGGGTCTTCTATTCGATCAAAAACTTTATATGACGGAGACCTTTTTGTAAAGACATGTACCAAGGCAAATCAATGCGAGGCTGATGCACATGAATGTGAGTGCTTAACTCGCCTTTGGAACTTATCAGCATAGGGACATGCATAAGAAATCAGTCCACACATGCCTACTTATGCAACCTTATCCTGCAAGCAAAACGGGGGTAGACGGCGGGACAGGAAGGATTTCGCGACTGCATGCCAACTAACCGACTTTGCAGCACAGCATTTGCACCCTGGTAGTTCTTTAGCAGATGTGGAGCCCGCTCAGTTAATATTACTATCGTTCCCCACTTGTCACTGTGATAGACTGGGGTCTTATGAGAATTTGTCAAGGGCATTGTATATAAAGGGGCTCACGAACCAGCAAAATGAGATCGTCTTTATTACTGATCACATGCCGAGAAACGCTTGTCCTGATTTGCATGTATTCCACTTGAAATGCGCCGTGGACTTGCAAGGGAAGTACCGAGTCTTTATTTTACCCCAGTTCTGTTTTCCAAAGAGGCAGTCGCCGCATCTTGCTCACGTAATGCCGACGTTACTATGATATCCGTTTTCAGTAAACATCCTATCGTATATAGCAAGGCAGCTGAAGACTTGCTCCAGTGCAAGGCATAGGTGAAGGGAAATACGTTAGCATTCTCTCGAGTTAATTACCTACCTTGAAGACGTCTCGAAAGTTGACATGTGCACACCCTCATTTTAGCAGTCTGTCAACAGGGCTAGCGGGTTCAAGTTTTGGTAATTACGTCAGTCGACCTAGGCCAAAGCTTAACGAGGCTTTGTTCAAGCTATCTTATCTCGTCCTGCAGTGTTTTTATCTTTATTGTGGCCCAGCATTATGCCGAGTTGAGCCACGGGACAAGGTAAACAAAAGCGACATAATTAGCCCAGAAGAGCTTGAGTTTGACAGAGGTCATAACTGGGTTAAATTTAGAATTGGGGTAAATTAACCCACAAGGAGGCGGCGCCTCGTGGTGATAGGCTGGCCGCATCATGTTGAAAAGCTCCGTAACCAGGCAGCTGCCGGGGTCGGCTACCAAGGACAATCTCAAAAAGGGACAACGCCCCCATCTTCCGGCCCCTTGGATGAAAGACCCGTGTGACGTACCTCGACGCATGTGCAACCCGTAGGCAAGGTAGGTAGCATCGAGGGCAAGGTTGGTAGCATCGATGTCGAGCGGTCCTCGGCCAGCCACACCAGCTGCGCTTGCAGCTTCCCGGCCCCCGCTCAGCAAATCCCTGTTATCCTGGTACCTTACGATTGAGATGCACATGAATTTAGTGCGCGATGTAGGATGCTCACCCGCATTCCGCTGACCTTCCGAGGTGAAGTTTGCTGGTTTGTATGCTTCTTCCTGCGCAACGTCATCCAAACCAAGAGCGACAAAATACCGAAGCTCTTGCGGAGCACATATCTGTGTCTCATTTTTCGACGATGTACTATAAGTGTACGAAAGCTGGACAAACTTTGGTTGTATGCGAGCTGTCTTTATCGGCGGTCTCCAAGTTACAAGGATGGGACGATGCGGCAGTCGTTTAAGCTGCATATCAAGTATTAAAGCCCACGTCAAGCGGGGGCTGCCCAGTCGTCCATACAACTGCTCCACAAAACAGAAACCCTGCATCATTGGCCCGAGCTGAAATGAGCTTCATTATCCCGCACATCGTGCCATTGCGTGATTATTGAAGACTCGAAAGCCACGAACGCCGGCCCCGATTTAAAACATATTAGTCAACAGATACTCTAACGTCCTTCTGGCCGATAAACCAGACAATTACTTGTAGTTGTCTAGCGATGAAGACCAGTCTATATCAGGAAAAACAATTGCTAATGGATATGTATGGACCACTGCCAGCGCGATTTACGTTTGATCCGTAGGAGGGTAAGGTCCGAAGAGGAGCGATCAACTGCACGTGCAAGGGCAGCATGACCTCGAGTCCCTCTCCAAGGTACCTCCCCTGACAAGATCGACATTAGGTGCCATGCTAGTGGTCGCCGAACAAATGGGGTGCAAAGTATTTCGGATTCCAGGCTCGTACCACGTAACATGGCGTGCGGAGATGTCGCACTGCTTTGGTTGGACTCGATAGCGTAGCGCCAGCCAGAAATTGTGGGGGGGTTTTGCCAAAATAGCGGGCAAGCTCATTGATTCGAGGTTCAATTATACTTCAGTAGACTAGCGCCAGCAGCGGCCCGTTGTGAGATGCGGGATTCAGCCGTCAATTGGTTCGTGCTCCGCAGCACTAACGGGGGTATTTACATGGGTCCTCGGCGGTAGGGAAAGCAACCAGCAGGAGGTTAAGGGGCTGATCAGCTTATGACTGGATGAATACATTTCACAGTGTGCTGTAACGGAACGGCGTGCGCACTACGAGCAAGCACGAGCACCCAACCGAGTCGCCCTTAGTGTAAGCCATATCGAGAGGAAATCTTCTTGTATCATTGTTTTGACGTTCACCTGAGTAGTGCTAGGCCGATTTAAGCTATCCGGGGCACGTGGCAGACATTGAGCTGATAAAGCATGAGTCCTCCCTTCGTTGGGGCTACGCCGAGTTGCAGGGTATTTCCTGGTTTTACTAACACGTAGCGATTGTAGTTCTACCTACTGCATGTGACCCCTTCGACGCTTTTCCTAAGGCAAGATAGGTGGATACGTCTACGTCTCTCGTAGAATTCCTCAGATGCCCACCCGTACCCTCAATGTTATTCCATTCCCATTCTGCCCGCAAGCCCTTCGGCCGAAAAAGACTACTACACAGTGATCTAAGACGGTGCTTGTCTGTATCTGGCAACAGCATTATCAATTGTGGAAAGTAAGACGGGAACTTTGTTCATTAGCGTAGGAAGTGGAGCAGATGCCCTATCCCTGTGCGTGCATTTTTGGCGTTGTGATCACATCGACAGGGCCAAGATATGGGAACATGGGTCGTTCTGTGCAGGTCTGCACCAAGGTCTTCGGGGCTATGGGATGCTCGAAGTTGACTGGATGATATCTCAATATTCTCCACCTGAGTACGATGGAACCTCCCAAGGCGACCAACCATTCGATATTCCAAGCGCAGCCATACTGCATTCGGCTTTCTTTGCTAATTTGGTCGCCAACCAAGTGGGCTAAATTGAATTTAGCACAACTTTGGCTGTTTCTATTTTTGAACTTGCTTTCCAAGATGCATCATATGGATGTGGCCGATGTGAATTTGGCCACGATATAAGCCTTCAACACCTCCAAGCTAAACATTCTGCCTCTCGTAGATGTTGAAGGCAAGAAGACCCAGGTGTCGTCCCAGTTTCCCCTAAATAACATCCTCTCCCTCTCCCTCTCACCTCCCGCCTCCTATCCCCCTCTTTTCCTCTATACGGTAAACGGCAAGCTGGCACTTGCTTGGACATTCATTCGATCGGAATACGTACATAATTTAATTTTCTCGACACCCTGCACGATATTGGAACCCTCCGCGAGTGGTTCGGGTTCGCATACCATCATTTCCACCTACCGCCTATAATACCCCGGAATTGCGTTCTTGGATATTGGACGAATTTCACTAATCACTGGTCTCTGGGCCCTTGTTGGATTTTTTTTTTCCTCTCGAGACCCTAGCAACTAATCGGGCTGGACCTGGACCCCCGTCCCCCGTCTGAGCTCCTCCCGCTTTTACTCGGCTTGACTAGTCAGGAAGACCCTGGTCAACTGCTTGGAGATCAACGCAGGTACCTAGTCGCCTCGAGCATAATACAAATGTCAACCATACCCCCCAACCACCAGCCTCGGGAAGACTTCACGAGAGTAACAGCAGTTAACATGGCCGTCGCGCAATCAAACAAGCCCAAGGCTGCTTCGAAGCCTAGCAACAACAATGCAAGCACAAAAACAAAGGCACAGATGCACCGCCGATCAAGAACAGGTTTGTGCTCCCCCCATTTATAAGCCGACTTACAAGTGGGCGCCGCCTATCACTTGCACGGTCCACCCCGACCTATAGGTTTAAGTCAACCCAAAGCACCATCCGCTAACTCGATGTCATTCAATTAGGCTGCTATACTTGCAGGTTACGGCGCAAGAAGTGCGACGAAGGCACTCCCATGTGCACAGCATGCAAACATCTCGGCCTAGTCTGTGAGTATAAGAGACCAATGTGGTGGAGCAACAACGATGCGAGGAGACAGCATAAGGACGATATCAAGATGATCATCAAACGCAAGAAGCTCTCGGAAAAGGCCTCACATACTATTCAAACTTCAGTCAGCTCGCCGCCAGGCCTATCGCACTCTCTTCCCACCTCCGCAACCTTCTCGGACCCCTTAGATCGCACGCGGTCGGCATCCATCGACTCGCACTTCTCCTTTAACTTCAACGCCTCGCCACATGTGGCCGACTATGGCGCTTATACGCCGCAAATACATCCGGGCCACTCGGATCTCATGTTCTCGATGTCCCCCTACGAGGTCGATATCAAGACGGAGAGGCAAATGTTTGTGAATGACGTGCCAACCATCCGAGAGTCCACCATCTCAACGTTTAGCACATATCATACACCACCGCCGCCCGGAACCGTCCTTTCCTCATACCCTTTCGATGGTGAATGGACCGAGCAGGTTTATCAAGAGCGGAGAGAGTCATTGGCTGAAGAGACACTTAACTGCAACTTCTTCGATTTTGCTCATGGGCCCGCGACGACTTCGCGGCAGGTCGATATCGAATTGGACGAGGCTGACCAACGGTTATTGGACCATTTCATGCAATTTGTGCTGCCAACCATTTTTCCTATCCTGGAGACGAACCAGCACGGGTCATTCGGCTCCGACCTCGTTCTCCCTGCCTTGCAAAGCAACAAGGCCTACCTCCACTGCTGCCTTATGAGCGCCGCTCAGCACTACAAGGCAACCATGAACATCCAAGGAGAGGAGATTGACAATGACATCATGCGACATCGCCACGCCACTATCCTCGCTCTCTGTGAGGCGTTAAATAAGGATGAGGACCATCAACAGATCCTTGAAGCGACTTTAGGCCTTATCTTCTTTCAATGCTCCGCCGGACGTTACGACGACTCGCTCCCCGATATCCCTTGGCATCAACACTTCGAGGCGGTAAAGTCGCTTGTGACGAAGCTCGGCCTACCGCAATCGATGTGCGAGCCGAATGACCACCAAACCCAGGCTCCCTTCAGCATGACTCTGACTGCGTGGATTGATATTCTTGGCGCGACCATGAAGGGATGTGCGCCGTCATTTGCGCACGCTTATCGCGACAAGCACCTTTCGACTACCAACTCTTCTCTTGGACTCCGCGAGCTAATGGGATGTGATGACCATGTCATGTACCTCATCTCAGAGATTGCCTGTCTCGAAGCGCTCAAGATAGACGGCATGGACGACATCAGCCTCTGCCAACACGTCCACGCTCTTGGTGACCAGATCAGCTTGACGGAGATGGGCGACACCGAACCAAAGATGCCCTACAATGCCAATGGCACACTGAGCCCTAAACAGCTCAGCAAGAACATTACAAGTGCATTCCGACTGGCTGCTCGAATTTACCTATGCAGTCTAGTGCCCGGCTTTTCGCCCAGCCAGGCTAGCTGCGTTGGCCTTGTCGAGAAGCTCACACACGTGCTCCAACACATTCCCTCGGGGCTTGGTGGCTTCGACCGAAGTCTCTCCTGGGTCTACCTCATCGGGGGATCAGTCAGCGGCATGAACTCGTCATTCCGGCACTTTTTCAGTGACCGTGTCGCACAGCTGGGCGAAGCCGCCAACATTGGCAGCTTTGGTGGCGTTATCTCGCTACTACATGAAGTCTGGCAACAGGTCGACAACAGCCAACCAAGCCCAAATACGACTGGGACAACGGAGGCCCAATGCATCTCCTGGCGAGATGTTATGCAAATGAAGGGCTGGGACCACTTGCTAATCTAGCTTGCCTCCATCGTATCTTCACAGCTGGTCTTGAAGGGTGATGGTTGCTGAGTAGCTGGTATCTCCGCCCTTCTACTGCACGTGGCCTCTAGGTGATGCAGGCATTTACCATCCCCTTCGCATAAGCCTTCGGGCTGAACATTTACATTCCTATAATATACCTTTTTAAAGGACTCGGATTATACCCTTAGAGAGAGGACCGCCGCAAGGCTAAACTGGAAACGACACCTGGATTTTGGACATCATGGGATTTTAATGCATGTAGTAAAGCAGCTGGGCCAGGGCTGCCGGGAACGGGGAGATATGAAAATCATCATGGCTTACGAGGGACGACAATTTTCCTCTTTCTCCCGCCATCCATTGCTGGTTCAACTATGGCACCGGTCGGTTGACCGGTCAATTTTACGCTATATACCATTTGCATGTGGGAGACAGGAGTTTTGAGGGCCTTTCAGCGCCATTTTTGGGTGGATGTTCTTTTTGGTAAATGGTTCTGGATAGGTGTGCATATTACCCCTGGGAGAAGAGAGAGAGCCCCAGGGATTTTCATAGGGAAGGCACCGCTCGATTGCTTCCCGCCTCTTTACGACTCTTCGTGGACTAAAACCCGAGAGCCAATTAGATAAAAAAGTATCATATGAAATCAAATCAAGTCAAACACTGATGCGCTTCAAGTTATTGCCTTTGCCTCCATTACATTCGCGCATTTGTGACCGCGTCACTCGCTCCATTGACGCCATTGTGGACCCTTTGCTACCTACCGAGTTAGGGGTTCTCAGAGCGGGGAGGACCAATTCCTTTCCTTGCCATTCGCTTTTCAGCTCGGTCTGTCTTCGCATAACCTTGGCAAACAAACTAACAAGCACGCGATCTATCTTTGACGGACGAATCACGGGCTCCAGATGGGCTTAATCGGAAACTCGACTTGGTTAGGTAGGTAGGTGGAGAGATAGGCAATCCCCGTGATCAAGGAGAAAGGAGAGTCACTTTCGGGGCCGTTTTGCGGAAATCTCCCGTACGTCGGCCGCCCGCCCCTCCCTCCACTTGGTGAAAGAGAATTCCCACACCGAGGCGTGCGAGGGCGCTGGGTCAGGGCCAGACTCTTGCTTGGCGATGCGAGCACAACCAAGGCAAAGCCCAGCTAGGTAATAATTAAGCATCCCGGCGACGCCCGGAATCCTAAAGTGGCTGTCGAGCTCAAGTGTTACCCGCATAGTCTCAGTACATGCCTACACCTCGGTAGCTCCCCTGCAGGGGTTCCGCACATCATTAAGCCAGGCATTCCCGGTTATCCCCCACATTCACATTTACAAGAAACCCCCGCATCGGTCGACGGTTCCTATATCGGAAGGAAAGGAAAAGAAAAGAAAGCTGAGCTTGGGGCCGCAATGCCGGGGTTTTCAGAATCGCTTCGGATTGTGGTCACCTCGGAAGGCTTACTCGGTGCCAAGGAAGCTCCTACCAAACCGATTGGAAAAGGCGTAGCGGCATGCCGAAAAGACATTGGAGTAAAAGCCACATGGTTGTCGGTAGACTTGGCTGTATATACCCATTACCCAGTACAGTTTCTACATCTCGGCTAGCTCAGGGCTTGCGGGGAGGTATGCAATGCGTGTCGCGTGTAGGAACCTTGGAAGGTGAAGCTTTCTCGGGTTGCCCGATAAGACAACCGATGATCGTCGGTGCCAACCATCGGAGGACCGGGAGGGCGAGAGGAGCACGGATGTCGATCCAAGGAAAAACCTTTTCGCAACGTTTCAACGAGCACCATCACTACTAGTTCAGCCCAATCTTAACATGGCGAAAGTGCCCGACTTGCGCAGATCCCCCAATGTGTCGTGATGGAATGAATTCCTTGCATTGGGGGTTTTTGCCAATTATCTCTCCACATGATTCAAGGGTAGTCCCTTGTATTCTGCTAGCTAGCTAGTTGACCGCCTCGCTCGGTCACTTAATGCTCACCGGTCCGGTCCGTCACATATCCTTCGAGAGGCCCCACCAGCCGAAGAAGCTTGAGAATGAAAACCCCCTCTCAGTCATCGTCCGGTTTTCAATTCAGCACGCATGGAGGCACGGCTAGCTTTTCCCAGGTTAAAACTCAACACGCCATGTTGCAAACCAGGTTTCTATGGCCCACAGCCAAGGTGTGACTCAAAAACAGAGGCGGGTCAAACCGTTGAAATTTTTTTCACTTTCTTTTCCTTGTGGGCACGTGTCCTTATCGGCGGCAACTCGAGAGCATCAAGGCGCCGAGAAAAACTACTCGGCTAATCCTAGAGCCTGCGCGTGCGCTCTGCAGTAGCTTCTTAACTGGCATCACAGGAAAGTCTCTGACGGGTTCCGCGCTTCTGCGCGACATGCATGACCTTCCTCGCCCCCGGTAACGTCGACGCCACTCACCGCCGGAAATTACTTAAAGTCCTTGAGCAGGGAAATCATACAGGGAGCATCGCCATCACTCTCTCAGTGGCTTCCTCCGGGCGGCGATGCCAAAGAGAAGAAGCCCACAATCGCAGTGGCACCCAGATTCTGGCTTTCTATGCCTGTCTGCGTGTACGGCCGGACGGTTCATCCCGCTTTGGAGGCGCTTAGAAGAGAGTTCGGTCTGGAGCTCCAAGCCCTGGAAAACGCACTACAAGACTGCACCTTAACCTGATCAAATTAACTTGCTTGGGTGGCACTTCGGATATACCCTTTTTAAGTGGTCTACTAAGCATATCTAGACCGGCCCCGGCAGCTATAACGAGGCCCTGAAGTTGGTAAAGATAGAGCCGCGGAAAGGCAGTGACGGTCACTGCGCCCGCATGTGAATGCACATGTTGCGCGGACGCTAGGACAGAGAACTATTTTCGACGCTCACTGACGGACCGATGGCCGTTATGACAACATGGAATTCGTCACGGAAGAGAATGACTGTTTCCTCGGCGAGTGTCGAATGCGAAACTTAGTCAAGACCATTCAACCATGAGGTTGATAGCAAGGGCTGAAACCCTTGGAGCACGCCTCATGCCAACGGGATCGAGTCACTCACGGTACCAACAATTCAGGACCTCCGCGTTAGCTTGACTTACATGAAGAGGCCTCCGTCGAGGAACAAATGCGCCTTAAATAGATCAAGTCCGATTCGTTTCAATGATTAGAGACGGTCTATTTTAGACCTGAAGTTTGGTAAACTAGGTCTGTATCTTAAGGCCCTTTCCGGTAGCGTTCGGGGGCCACTCTCTGTCTCTATAGCCCATAGCAGGACCTTGCGCAGGCAAGCTTTTTCTTGTTTCGCATGATCGACATCCAGGCGAGATCTAAACGCAAGGATTGGTTTCCACTCTCTTAAGGGGCCATTGCTGATTACCCAATCAGAGGCGCATATTCGGAGAAATCGCGCCTAATTTGAAAGCCTGAGAAAACAGTGAACCAATCTGCTTCCTCTCTCCTACTCCAACTCCAACCTCTAGCCGCTCTAACTTTTTTAAGCCCTTGCAGCCCGCGAGTTGGGCGATTCGCTTCGCAAGCACGATGGCCTCTCGTTTCGTGAACTTCCTCTCAAGCTAAGACTCGCACTGCCTCACTTCGCAGCTTCTATGCCATGTTGTTTCCCGGCCGTGGAAAGTCCTGAACGGATGAGAGTCGCTCGATCCTACCGAGTAGAAGGTTTTTGGGCCGCGTATATCCAGTCGAACTCTAAAAATGTTACCGCGCCATTTTGAGGCCCACCCGTCTTGGCCGTAGTTGTTGGCGGTTCGTTGGACGACGATGTCTGCAATTCACGGTCTACAGTAGCGATTGAGATGGCTGTTATTCACGAGCATGGTCTGGACGATAAAGGTCACAAACAATGACCCGAACAAAGCGGAGACAAAGGTCTTCAAGATGAGGTATGATGCCATAGGTAGGTTGGCTATCGTGTCGTTCCCACGCTGGGCTTTGTTATACAGTCATCTTTGTTCTATCTCATTTTGTGCATGATTCCACTCAACAACGAACGAATCTCATTGTCTCTTCGTGACTCTTCTGCTTCTATTCTACTACTTTTACTGTCCTGGGCCGGTTGGTGGCCGAAATATATTTCCTGTGATCGAATATCCTTTGCCTCAAACAACTATTGACTTCCCTTCTCGAGCTCCGCAACATATCACTACGTTCTTGGACCAATATTTCTACCTTCTCAGTATCTCGTTCCTCCACGGATCTCGTAATACGTCATTCTATCGTTACCAACAGCAATAACATGCCGCCTATGCGAGGCCCACTACGGCTTTTGCTTCTAGCTACCGTACTTGCAACTTCTTCAGCCACATATATTCGGTCCAACCTGGTGTTCGGTAGACAAGATACATGTGGCGGAGTTCAAGGCCTTTCGCAATGTGCGCAGGCTGGTCTCCCAGATAACTTCTGTTGTAGCAAGGGCACAAACTGCATACCACTAGCAGGCGACACGACGGTATTATGCTGCCCTGAGGGCAGCACCTGTAACAGCATCAACCCTATCGTCTGCGACCTTAGCCTTCAAGACGCCACCACGAATCCCAGGGCGGCCATCAAGACGACCGTCCTCGAAGGCAAGCTAAAGGAATGCGGTAGTGGATGTTGCCCCTACGGCTATTCTTGCGAAGATGGCTCGTGTGCCATGAACAAAGATCAGAGTAAAAAGCCCGACGGAGCAAGCCCTTCATCGACGACGAAGCCAGATGCGTCAACCTCGAGCGAGCCCACCGCGACGGCAACTGAAGGTGGTTCCACGACCGAGGTGCCGTCAACAGATGAGCCCGAGATTGTAGCTTCCGACAGCTTCCCTACGGCGGCTGTTGCCGGTGGCCTTGTGGGAGGCATCGCCTGCCTCATATGCATAACGGCTCTGATCATGTTCCTCCGTAATCGACGTAGGCAGGTGGCCAAGAAGCGCCACGACTCGAGTTCGTCTTTCGGCAATATCATCAGCGCCCCCCAGCCCATCAACGGCTACATGAACCAACGGCAGGACTTCCTGGCCAAGGCGACGACCTCGAGCGTCGCGACGACGCCCACACAGGCCCAGGAACGCTTCGGGCAGCACAGTTCGCCGTGGTCGCAGCCGTACTCGAGACGCGACAGCGAGATGTCCGAATCCTCCCCGCGGAGCCACCACCCCTCGGCCGAGGTCGGCGGTCTCCGGAGCCTTACCAACACCCGGTACTCGGTCCCGCCGCCCACGACGCCGCGCGACGGGAGGCAGCCCAGCGCCGGGAGCGAGAGCATCAACGTCTTCGCCGACCCCTCGACGGTCGGCGGTCGCAGGGACACGGCCTACACGACGTGGACGACGATCATGGTCGACGGCCACGTGCCCGGGTTGCCGGACAGCCCGACGCGGCGGAGGCTGTGAGCGCGCGGTTCCCCGTCTGCGACTTGCCTTTCTTTTCCTTTGTTCTGTATACCCCGAGCGATGCTTGATAAAGCGGTAATTGGGGGGATCATCGGCTTTTCTGATTTAACGTTATGATACCACTGGGAAGAAGCATTGATTGGGTTGGTGTCCGGCGTCCTCTTTTCTTCTAATTTGCATAACTAGCATGGACGTAGATAGACCTTTGGGATTCGCCGGCAATTCTGGCTAAAGCTCTTATAGATATAAATGAACAATGACCACCTTCGCATTTTTACATGTGGGCTTTGGTGATCCTGATTACATGCCTAGTGACCGGATGGTAACTAGTGCCATAAGTTAACATGCTCAGGAAACCGATCGCTATCACTACTACCGCTGTCAACGACAAAGGGCTCATTAACTAGCAGCTGTTTATGAGCCTGTTCCCAGCGGCTTCGGGGTTTTAATGTTTCAGGGGTCCCGGACGTCCCGATATAAAGAAATATAAAGGGGTTTCATTTCCTTCAGCAACAGCTAGCCCCCATCTCGTAGTAATGAGCTTTATAAATGATACAAACTAAGCCTCTCGTGTATTAGGTTAATATGCCGTCTCTCGATCTTAATACCAAACATCTACTCTTTATATGCTCTTCCGTACATCCCTGCACCTTCATAGGACCTCCCTACGGCAAGAGAACCTGGATCGTCTTCGCGACGCTCGGCACGCCCGCCGCGTTGATGGCGAACAGCATCCAGTGCCCGGGCAGCAGCACCCCCGGGTCGCTCGGCAGCGTCATGGTGTAGGTCGTGGTCCCCGACGCCGCCGTCGCCGCGAGCGGCACTCGGCGCTGGTCCGTGTTGACGGTGTGCGTGCTGGAGCCGAAGCGCACGAGCGAGAAGCCCGCGACGGCGCCGTCGGTCTCGGCCGTCAGCCTGGCGCCCGGCCTCAGCGCCGCGGGCGTCACGGACCGGATCACGGGCTGCCGCGCGCGCGTGCCGTCCGCCGCGAACAGGTACGGCGGCTGGAACACCTGCGCGTCGAAGTGGTTCTGTGGGCACCCGGTCCCGCACAGCCCGCCACCGCCCGCCAGCACCGTAGCGTCCGGCAGCAGCAGCGCCACGCTGTGGTAGGTCCGCGGCACGGCGATGGGCGCCAGCGAGGTCCGGCGGCCCGTGGCAGGGTCGAAGAGCTCCGCCGGCAGCGCGGGCGTCGTGTCGGTGAACGGTACCGCGTACCCCTGTCCGCCGACCACGAGCACCGTGCCGTCGGGCAGCACGACGCCGCTGCCGAACGCCCGCGCGTGCGCCATCGCCCCCACCTTCGTCACCGTCGGGTTCGCGTTCACGGCGCCCAGCTGGATCCGGTACGCGTCCCGCGTCGCCCACGAGTCCTGGTAGTTGGGCGACCCGCCGGCAGCCAGTATGAGCCCCTGAGCGGCATCGTACATCACCGCGATGCCGCACATCGCGTCGGCGGCGTCGCCGCGCGTGCCGGCCGCCCTCGTGGTCCCGGACCCGCTCACGCCGTACCAGTTCACTGCGGCATCTTGGGTCAGTAATTGTTCTCATTCATCGGGTACAAGGGTGGCCGGGGTTTATGGGACATGTGTGGGGAGCTATCGACTCCTTAAAGCCCCTATTCGGAAAGTTGATGGTCCCGAAATAGGGGACAAGGGTAACGAATAACTTGAGACATTGCTTACTGTTCCGGCTGGGCCCCGCGTGGAAGACGGAGTTCTGCTTGTAGGCGAACAGCCAAGCGTGGTTATCGGCGCGGTAGATGCCCTGGGCGTCGCGGGTCAGCATTGGCGCCGTCTTGCAGCCTGCGACGTTAGTCCAGGCGTCGGCGCTGGGGTCGTAGACCTCGCCGTCCTTCTGGAACCCGCCGCCGCTCCAGGAGCCGCCGATGGTGAAGACGCGCCCGTCGGCCAGCGTCGTCGACGACTGGTACCCGCGCCCGACGTTCATCTGCGCCGCCGCCACCCAGCTGCCGCTCGTGGGGTCGTAGCGGCTCGTCCTCTTCTCGTCGTTGCCTCCCGACACGATGAACCGCCCGTCCACGTCGAGCGAGATCCCCGGGCAGAACATGTCGTGCCGCGTGTTCGCGACAGACCGCTGGCTCACGGTCTGCGTCGCCGGGTTCCAGTGCACCGTCTGCGTTATCCCCGTGCCGCCGGAGAACAGGTCTGGGCGGTACGCGGACCACAGGACGACCTCGCCGGTGCGGGAGAGGGCGGCAGCGGCGGGCACGATGGGGAAGTCGATGGTGGTGGCCCAGCGGCCCTGACTCGTGGGCGGCGGCGTGAATGATGCGGCGTCCTGCGACGGGTCGGGGCTGTAGACGTTGAGCTCCGCCATGCTCGTCCATTGGTTGGCGGCGCTCTGGGCTTCGCTCTGGGCCGTGATGCGGATGTACCTGGCGGTGGCGTTTGAGAAGAAACTCCGCTTCGTCGTTCTGTCGTTCAGAAAGGTGCCGAACACAACCTGAGACCAGCTGTTGCCGTCGTTGCTCAGGGTGATGGTGTGTTGCCCGATGTTTCCGTTTGAGCCTGATTGACGAGGCTGATACGAAAATCCGTTCAAGACATAACTCTTCTTCACTACAGCTTTTGTCAATAAACTGCATTATAGAGGGTTACATGAGAGTGGAAAGGAGGTATGAAAGGGGGCTACGCCTTAGGTCTAGAGTGGAAGGGATGTTGGAATCTCGTAAGATAGGTGATGCTAAACCAGGAAAATCAGACTTACTGTCAACTTGGATATAGTGAGGTAGTGGTGCCACGCTTGGTGAATACTGGGTATGCCAGATTGTGGAACTGTTGCATCGAGGACATTCGCTGGCTCGTTGCCAGCCTGGTAGCTATCGGCTGTGACCGTCCATCCTGTCCGAGGGATAGTCCTCGCCCAGGGGAACGACTGAGCGGAGGCCTTAGCCAAAAGGAGGAAGACCTCAACGCAGACGAGCCCGAACGCCCGAATATTACACAGCATCATAGGTGATTAACAATACGACATTAAACAGTACTGCCTGTCAACCAGAAACAAACTCTTCGAAGCAAAGACAGAAGCGAGCCGGGCTTCCATGCGGCATCTTATACGCAGAGACCTCGCCCAGGCAGGGAGAGAGAGAGCCCACGGGCTTTTACAGAGACATACAAAATCACGAGGCAGCAGCCCCGACAACAAGAGCAACACGCAGGTCTAACAGGAGCGTTCACCGAAATTTCACCCTCGAGAAGCTAGGCGTGCATATGCGCGCGGGGCGCGGCTGGGTCGCGGGCAGTGCTATCGGGAAGCACCAAGAAAGCATATCCATGGTTGTGAGTAGCGAGCTGTGACAGCTTGATATGAGAAACTGGTTTTGGAAACATTTAGGCAGATCTCTCGTCAGCGGCCCCGTTGTCTATTGGTTAAGTGGCAAGCCACAGGCGCTGGGCGGGCTGAATCGCGTGCAGATTCAACAGTCAGCTGAGGTTCGACGAGAAGCTCTGCATCAGCTATTCTGGTGTACGCTCTCTCGACCCCTGAAGCTCTGCTATAAAGGCCGTAAACGAGGGCTTCTCATGGCCGATTTTATTAGTAAATACATGAACCGCACGTTCCGGGCCGGCCTGAGGCTGATTCGAACTGCCAGTGAGCCAAGGACAATAATCGATAAGCTTACCGTCGCAGCGCTTCCGCCATTGCTGTTCTAGATGCGGATTATTGAGGGGGGCATGTACGGAGGTTGATATACTGGTGCGCTGGCTATTCAGCAGCCGGCTCTGCCTCAGCTTTCCGCATATTTTCGTGAATGCTACAATGCCATTCTGACAATCCTATGAGTTTATAAACATGTGAGCGGCTTCTCGGGACAGGCGGGTGTGCGGATACGGACCATAGCTTGTAACCTCTGTGGATGGCAAAAACCTGTGCAGGTAACACAGACCGGGTGTGTAAGACTCGAGGAAATTCGGTCACTCTGGCTTTCATACGCTCATTAGGTCATAAGAATATAACGCAGGAGGCTATTGCGACAAGGGTAATTCAATTTCTCGTGACCTGGGTTGAAAGGTAGATGCAGCTCTTTGATATCTTCTCCTAGGCGGTTACCGGATTGTTCAGATGCCTCAAGTTTCCGCTCACTAGGTCACGACTTGCTAGTGCAAACGCAGCTAGAGATACCTCCATACCCAAGGCGCTGCATATGCATACTATGGCGTCTGCGATCGGTCCTACAATGGTGTTCGGGGCAGGCGAATAGCCTTTGTGTAAGCGCACGCGGTACGTCGTCGAGGCTAGAGATGCAGAATATCAGAGCCTCTAGCAAGCGACGACCTTAGATTTTGGTTGTAGCCAATGAGGTAGAAGCCGAGCCCTCGTGTGGCCCTGGTCCGCGGCCGTTCCTGTATTATTTACCCCCAAAGCACACCCCGCCCTGCCACCCCACCCACGATCTGACCCCCAATTTGTGGACGGATACGGCCTGAGGCATAAGCCACTTGCAGAGGTGTAGCGATAGTGATGAAGGAGGGACGGGAGCAGGTGGCGCTCATGGACTTTCCGACCTGTTGTGGCATTTATCGTATTTCCCGACTTCGCTGGGCATATGACGAGAACGTTGTGGCTGGGCTCTGCGACTCTTCCGCAAATTGCCGAGACTGACATTGATCCTAGAGAGTCAACTCTCCTGCCTCTGAGTCTAGTAGGCAGCCATCTGAGCCAGCCTCGCCCTTCCACTGCGAATACGGCAGCCGTCTTCATAGTCGGTATCTTCGATCCATCATTTCCCTTTGGATCTCTTCTCCCTCACGCTCTGTATATAAACTGAAATTGCCAATTCGGACAAACATCTAGCATAATGCAAGATATAAGAAATGTACAGCTGGGAGACGCCCCGTTCGGCGAGGAACTTAGGGAACAAGTCTGGGACCATGGAGCACAGCCTTGGGGCCAGAGGGTAACAACTGGAAGTACCGTTAAGCGAGTCCATGAGGGGGCCAACTTGGCGTGCGGGATCTTGTAAGTAACCCCTAGTAATAATTGATGCCTCAATAGAAATGACAAATCTTGAGGCAATCGTTAGAGCGGGTACAATAAGGGGCTTCGATCCTCCTGCGAAACAACGATAGCATCTTGCGTCTCTAAACGGGACAGTAGCCCGGTCCGAAACGAATGGGCTCCCGGTGCTGGGAATGGTCGATAAGCCCATCGCATATTCAACATGATATCTAGCGGTTTGGGTTACTCACATAATCCCTCAACCACTGATAAATGGGACCATACCCTCCCCTTCGCGCCATGATCAACAAGAGCCTCGCGCTCAAGCAGGAACAGCACCGCTGAGGACAACGTAGTGACCAAGGGTTCGCCCCGATTCCTCGCGTGTTCTGTCCGTCGCCGGAGTCCTTGCCACTTGGCAGTCAGTCCCCCAGGTTACTCGCGGAAGACTCGAGGATCGTTCCCGCTTGGCTGTCTTTGCCGACTGTGGGAGTCGGCCGTAGCTACGCCCAGCAGGCAGGTACGTCAAGTTAGAGCCGTCCTCCCGAGAAATCTGACTCCCATCGAACCGAATCAAGCTAAGTCAGGGAAGAGCGCAATATGGTAAACGTGATACTCGACGAATAGTGGATGAAGAACAGGTGATGTATCCGCGAGCCATCAAGGCATAGTCCGTACGTCCCGCCCAGGCCGCTCCCACCATACATAGTTTGCCACTACATATGCGTCGCATATAAGCTCGCCGTGATCTCGACTAAGCTGTAGACGCAAGCCGAAGACGACCGGGCGTTAACGAGCAATTTCGGGCAGCCTCAGTACCTTGACCTGGGAGTTAGGGCCGCCCTCGTGGAGAAGTCATAAAAATACGTGTCTTGGTGCTCTTTTAACTCTTCACCGTCGAATTATGGAACATTCCTTGATGGACAGAACTGGACGTAATAGTTGTAGTCGGACGCAGCATCGACGCGGGTACTACAGTAGCGTGTTCTTCCACTGGTGCATGCAGCTACTGATGCCGGATAGATGAGACGTGCCGGGAAACATTCCAGTTCAATTTGCCCGTGAAATGACGAGGTTTCGGGAGGCAGGCGATCATGTTCACCTATAAGATCTTAGACGCCTCATCCAAGACCATTCCCTCAAGATGAGAGCCGCGTAAAATTACACGTCCAATTCTCGTAAAACGCTTCCTATCTCTAATTGACCGGCCCCGTCTCTTAGGAAAGACGGAAAAGAAGGCCGCCCCTTCCCGGGCCCGGACCCCGAACCGTACACCCCACGACACGCAGCACGCGAGAAAAGGTCCCAAGTCGCCCCTCGAGAGAAAGAATCACTGCCTCTTTTTGGCCGACGGGCTCCCTGTGTTCTTCTCCTTCTCGCTGCGCTCGAACTTCTCGGCCTCCTCCTTATCCTTGCGCTCGGCGTACCACTGGCCGGACTGGAGGACGAGGACGCCGACGAGGACGAGGGCGAGGATGGTGTTGCTCGCGGCCAGGACCTTGAGGCTATCCTCGCGGCCGAGGATCATCTCTCCGCCGCCACCACCACCAGCACCGCCTTCTTGGGAAGATGAAGCACCCTCGACCTCGCGCGCGAGGAGGTTCCGGAACTCCTCCGAATCCCAGTAGCCGGCGCTGACCATGCGCAGGCCCTTGACGATGTTGGCGATGTAGATGCCGACGCCGATGAGGTACATGAGCAGCGAGGCGCCGTCGAAGAGCATGTTGGCCTCGGAGGCGCGGAACAGCTTGACGAAGAACCCCGTGAACCCCATGGCGATCATGATGTTGAGCACGCGCGCGATGAGCGGCGGCGACTGGTGCAGGAACTTGAGGTGCGTCTCAAGCTGGTCGAGGTACGCCGGCTCCACAGCGTCGCTCGTCCACAGCAGCGGGTAGTCGTACGGAAACATAGCGAACAGGATGCCGAGGAAGAAGAAGGTCGCTATTTGCTCGTGCGCCGGGGAACCCCTCGGGCCCCCCGATGTATTGTCAGCTCACAGCGCACATGGCAAATGAGATAAGGTTTTTTTTTCCCCGAGGGACGCGACCGAGGGAGACCTGGAAGCGGACGGGGACGGCGGCAGGGACGGGAATGGTACGTTACTCACGTCCTATGATCATGAAGGTCGCGAAAGAACCGGAACCGCGATAGTCTTTCGACCTCGTGGTCTTCGACCAATCTACCCACTTGTCTGGCATTGCCGCAGAGCGATCAGCGAGGACAGTTCCGTTGCTTAGCCTAGTCTGGTCGTAGGGTGTGGAAACAAAGAAACCGTGCACGTGCACGAAGTAGTCGAGCAACCGGCGGCTTCTAGACCTCAATTGGCGTTGAGTTTCGTAAAGCTACTTGTTCATTCGTCCGTTATTTATTTTGCTTCGCCGTGCGAAGGAGGTCGTCTACCTCGCAGAGAGTTTGCGATTGAGGACGTGGAGAAGTTCGCTCTTTGGAAGGTTTTGGGTGAGTAAACATTGCTTCCTAGATGTCCAGGCTCGTTCTATGTCGAAATGCTTGAAAAGTTGGAGAACCCCCCCCCCCTCTCCCCCACTGGCTACTTACCTATCGCTAAAGTTAGGGGCTGGGCACACAAAGTTGGAGCTGGCGCTACATGATGATCGCATAAGGCAATGCCAAGTTAAGAAATTGCCCGTAAGAGGCACAATCCTCAGGCCTCAAACGAGTATTTATCCCTATTTGAAAGGAGCAAGTGCAAAACCCTGCCCTGACGAGATGGGAAGCGGTAGGACGCCCCTCAGATGAATTGAAAATGACATAGTGTATATATACCCTTTGAAGAAACCTCGTTTGCCAGGGCTTATAGTCCACGCTCAGCCCCCCATAGATGATGCTAGACCAAAGGCCGCCCCCTTCCTGTCGCTGTCCGAGCGATTCCTGTCCGTATGGATCACAGTGTATCGTCAAGCAGTAGATCATTAATGTGTCTGTAGGAGCTTTCCTTACTAACGTAGTATGTATTAATTTCTTGGTTGTATATTTGCAGGCATATTGTGTCCTCCGTTATCTCCATCCAAAGTCGTGATGATATCCAGTGCTAACACCACCCCCACCCCCACCATCAGGATAATGTAGAGATTGCAGTGCATGTTCGAGCATTGCGACCCTTCGGTGCCATAAGCAGCTTTCGTCCCCCAAAAAATGCTCCCCTTATCCAGATGTGCAGGTGCTTATCCGCCCAGCCGCGTCATCCCGAGTCCAGATAGCTGCTGCAGCAGGTATGCCACTCCGGTATTCTCAATGTGCCGCGATTTCCCACTTGGTAGGTGACGGTAATTCGAGGAGCAAAGAATAGAAAACTCCAGCCAACTCCGACCAGGCAGCTATTGAAAAGCCGCTGCCTGATCTGTTTTCTCCATGAAAAGGAAAACAGTATTCGCCCGTATCTACCCATTGGAGGCGGAGCGATCGTTGCCGTTCTTTAGAAAGGATGAATAAAAGGAAGAGTACCATTTCTTATGAAGCCCGAGCATCAAATCTCCCACCACATCCAAAGCCCCAGACACGCTGTATGCTAACTCCGTCGCGATGCTATTGCATGCAAATGTAATCATGACCAAGCTGGTAGTAAGCCTAACAAAATGTGCAAAAACGGGTTTTCAGTATCTCTCGTCTGCATTTCGCGTGTGCGCAGAGTTCACATCGAATCATAGTCTCTGTTCGGCATCGTTTTCGTCGTCTACGCAGCAGGAAAACCGTTAATTCATCAGCCTTGGTGTCTTAAAAGCGGGCTGGATGTTATCCACGTCCTGGACACCTTCGTCGTCGATCTCCAGAAGCCCCGTATTGGTGGGAGGGAGTTTTGTGGTGGGAGTGAACGCACCGGTATCCCTACGCATGCTGGTCGGCCGATAGCTCCTGGACCTTGTTGGCTCGGGTTCATCTAACGCTCCCGGGTTCTCCTTCCGTATGCGCTCCATCTCCTTGTCTGCTAAGTCCTTCGTCCTGGTCAGGTGGTCCTTGATCTTCTCGACGTCCTCGGAGCAATCACCATCTCTGAGGAACTGATGTGCCGCGCGTTCACACATGCTCTGGACACTGTCGAGCCCTTTATCCAGCTCGTCGTATACGTCTCCCTTCTCGTTAAACTTGCCCAGACCTCCGCTCAATGACGATGCGCCAGCCATGCCAGGCCTCAGCCCTCGTCTCTGCATCATACTCATTGGCATATTGCGCGGCACAAGACCCATCTGCCGCGTAGTCGGGAAACGTGGCCGGAGCTCGTCCGGCCCTCCATCTTGCGGCCTCGGCCTCGAGAATCTTGGATCCGCAGCGATCATGCCATCTCCCGGGTTAAAACCGTTACCATCGTCATCCTCATCTTCATCAGGCATCTCGAGCTCGGCTAGCCGCTTGATCTCGGCAACTTTCGCGGCCATCTTGGCCTTGCGCATGACGTTCCGTGATGCCGATACGAACTTGACCAGCTCCTCAAAGAACGACTGGACGTAGCTGTCATAGTAGACAATAATCATAGCTCGCGATCGGTATTTGATGGCTCCGTCCTCCATGCTGACCACGGAGTCAGTCTTCTGACGCTTGCGAACTACTGCGCGTGCGCGTTTCTGCGCTGCTGTCCTCGCTTCCCTAGCCTGGCGTTGAATCGTCGACGAGGTTGACTTGGGACTTTCAGGCTTAGGGGCGCCATTTTGTTGTCGCTGGTCTCCCTGCTGCTGCGAAACCTCCTCGGTCTCGGGGGGTGGTGTCATGTCCCGATGTGGGTTCGCGGATGGGAAAGCTACGCCTTCGTCTTTTGGTTTTAAAGATTCCGTCGAGCCGGTTCTTCTAAGAGACCTCGTTGAAGTTGTGGGTTTCTGGCTCTCTTCAAGCTTGGCCAGATCCAGCTGGCGCTGCTCAATCTGTCCATTGAGGTCGTCGAGACGCCTGAGCCAGTCAGGAACGTTGGTAATCAGGGTCTTCAGTGGCACCACGTCCGTGCACATTGTGGAGCAGGCGTTGAGTTAAGCTATGCTTGCTGGCTGTACTGGCGGAGAGTTCCTACGGGCTTCGTTTTAACATTGGCTATCAGGGAAAGCGGTGGTATCGACTCTTGAGCATGTGTTGAACAAAGAGTCAATGGATGGCTTGGCTTCTAGCACTGCAGGGCCAATTGCGCCAAGCGGAACCGTCCCGGGCGGAATGCTACAATGCGTGTAACTATTCAACACAGCCAATTGCGATTAAATGATATAATTCTGGGCAATCGCTATGTCGCCGTGATATGCAAAATAGAATCGCCGATGGGTGGAAGTCAACGCGATTCAAACGAGACAAATCAAGGGAGGTGTGTGTCCCATGGGTTGAGATAGGATGGGATGAGATGAAATAGGACGGGATGGGACGGGAATCAAAGAATTGAATTGAATCGAGAAGTCTTGTGTTGTTCTGCTTGTAAGTAGGTACGGGTGAACAGCCTGGCACAGTTGTCTCAGGGGACATGGGGGCCCCTGACACATTGGGATTGTGGAGTCTAGTGTGAGGAGTACCGGACCTTACTATTATCATATGTACCTATAAGACCGTTAGTAGGTAGTTTGATCGGCAACTAAACACTACACTACCCGTCTATATGTCCTAGTCTGATTAGATGACCATTACGGGACGGGTGGTGATGTGAAAACCGTTTCCTTCAATGTCCATAGGCGATCTTGCGGGTATACTTATTAGACGGACGTAATGGACGTTGGCACCGAATTAGGGTAGATGCCCGGAGATATGGCGAAGAAACGGAACGACCGAACCAACACTGACTACGTACCTAGATACATAGGTAAACGGTATGAGGTAGTAGTCGTCAAGTGAGGAGAAGGGAGAAGAGAGAAATGCTGACTCGGCGTTGTAACAAGACGGGAGGAAGGGAATTGAAGTGGACAAAGACGCTCCTGGCAGTTGCCTAGCACTCTGGTGGGAAATTTAATTAGTACAGCGGGGTCATCTTAGGGGGCCATTTGCACAAATGACCCCTTGCGCCTGCAAACGGTCCTCGACAGCATTATGCAGCGGCAGCTGGATGTTGGTTGGTCCAATTTGGCTCCAGTTGGTGAGAATTGGACGCTACTAAGTACAGTACCCACCTACCTAGTAGGTATGTATCTGCGATTGATCGTGTCTAGATCCATAGCAACAATACCACGTATGCAACTCTACCAGGAGTCCACAAGGGCATAGTATTAGTTAGCGGTGCCTTTGTTTTGTAGTAAACCATTCGGGTAGGGGAAGGGTTGGCCAACAGGAAGAAGGCTTGGGCCGTAGCAAATTGCGCATGTTAAAGGTCTGTTGCAAGGCGAGCATTGTGATCTTTGGAGATTACTGAGGTGCAGATAGAGTAGCGCAGGAAAGCGGAGTCTTATCGGCTGTCCCCTGCTCTCCCGCGGCCCTACCCTACACTACCCCCAATCCATCAGTGCCAGACCAGCCCCCAATTTTCTTCTTCCGTCCTCGCAAAGCTCTCCTACGCACCGGTCGGGCCGCCCCCTGTTACGTTCACTCGGGAACTTTGATACTTTCATACGGTAGCTGCATCGGATCTCTAAAGGCTGTTGGTGATAGAGAGGGAGAAACTTGCATTCTGTGGACCCCACATACCGGCTGCATGAGATCGTGCAATGAAGAAAGACCGTGCTTAATGGCTTGATGTTGTGATCTTGGGTTGCATAGACTAGCCAGACCGCTCCCGTATGCAGATGCGGGTTGGCGGTTGCGGTAGCTGCGGAATTAGGAAAAGCCTTCGTCGAGTCAGGGTGCCGTATGGACGAATGAGTTGAAGTTATCCATGCGCCACCTTGTACGCTTGCGGTATATGTAGGAAACTTAAGGTTAAATCGATTAGCTCTGGTCGCAACGGCATTGTAGCTACTCCGTATGTGCTCTCGAATCAAGGTAGGAGGTGCGAAATAGTTCCAAATAGTCCGGCCATGATACGGCTTCTCCGAATACCGTAACTGCCGGTGGTACTAGGTACCTATGTAACCCAAAGTCATGTTTATGATAGGGCTTTTTATTTACCCTTTGATATTTCACCCAGCCAGCAGCGAAGATGAAGATACTGTCTACGCATCCGAACACTTTTAGCTACTCATAAGCACTAACCAGGCCGCTGTAATAGCACGGCTCTCAATATAGTCAGCCTATATGGGGATTATTACATTTAGGACTTGTAGGTCACGAGCCGAAAATGGGTCTGTCTGCATTCCCGACTTTGATAGCTCTGTGAACCAGAGCTTAAGAAAAACTACTATTAAGAACCACATAGCTCGCGTCACCTTCTTTCGCAGCTCATGTTCTATGATATAGTTTGGGCTTACGAGACACGCAGAGAGCCGCGTGCGTACATGGATTCGGGCATCGATAGGATTTCATAGAACTACGCAAGATCCGAGGCACGAAACGGGAGATGGTTCAAATTTCTATGAACCTACCTCCTGTGACTGAATCTTCAAAAGACACCAACTGCTGGCACCCGGAAAAGCAAGTTACGTGGAATTGCTTAACTACCTCCCTGGCCAGGCTTGGTCAGATCTCACGGACAGAGATCATCCCCAGCCGTTCTAGAAGCCTTCGGTGGAGCGGCCATACACGCGACCACAAGAACAAAATTAAGGGGATATGGCCTATTAAGGCAGTGCCGTTCGTATATCTGTCAGCTAATAATACATAATTCGCATGCTACGCGCCTCGGCGATCGGGGCTTACGTGGTGGACAGATGGTCTGTCGAGTTGATCTTTCGGCCGAGACACGCCAGCCTAAAATATTTGCTCCGGGCGAGGAAGCGGCGGGCTCAAGCTTTGGTGGGAACCCCCTCGCGATAGCCTCTTTCTGGCCCTCTTGGCTAGCACCTAGAGTCCCTAGGCATCTGTAGCCCTGAAAAGGGGTAACATATGATTTTTCCGGGGTCCGTTGGTGATGGCAACCAGTAGCACATTTCTTCTATTAATGTACACTGCGTCAAACTAGACTTCAGAGGTTGCCGTACCCGAACCGTGAGCTGAATCATGTATCTATCTAGGCCATCTATTAATACACGCATGTATATCTCAGAGACCTTGGATGGTTCCGCAACAGGATGCGGGCCGCCTGTGGCATGCTGCTGTCAAACGGCACCATGTACGCACAGATCTGTACGTGCTTGCTTACGGTTCGTACAGGAAACAAGGGGCAAGTTTTCATTTTCGAAGCAAAGAATAACGCTTACACAGTGTTACAGCATGGTGATCAATTAGCCTGTGGCCGCGTTTGGCAGGTGGCCCGAGGAGGGTCGGGAGTCAGGTCCCGACAAGAAGTCCCTCGCATCCGGCTACCTTTCTTGTCAGTGCGAGTACAACCCGATGAATAACGCGTATTAGAGCAGGGCCAGCGGTCAGTTTCCTCTCTGTGAGAAAATTAAACGAGCGTGGAGCGGGGGATTCGAGCAAAAATGCACTGCGTACCCCACGTATAATGGACGTCGCATAATGGACGCCGAAGGTAACGTCGGGGACCTACTTGAACCCTTTGTCGCTTGCCGTCGATGTCACCCTATGAATCGCTCCTTGCCAACACATGGCCGACATGGCCCAATTGTCGTCAATTGCTTGTTCTTGGCAGCGAAATAGGTCAAATTCATGCACCCCATCACTACCTATCCATCCTGTCTACCTGTCCGCCCGTCCTCAGCTACATGTACAGAATCGCTCGTTTCGGATGCTCTGCCGAGCCAAGTCGGGTATCCGTCACTTATACTACTACAAGAAGTGACCCTTCCATCCCGGGCGCTAATAGGCTGCGGGACGAGACTTTTCCCCGGTTTCCTCTCGGCGCGTTTGGATGTTGTGTTAGCTTCCAACCTCGAAAGCATAAAACGGACGCCATTTTTATTTTTAGCCGCCCAACCAAAAAGCCCACAGTCCAGAGCAATTGACGTCTCTAATAACAAGAGGGTGTGAGTGTGGCAGGCTGGCACGACATTCCATCATACCTACATACATACTGCAGTTCGACAGCCTTCTTTATGTTACAAGAGGGAGGTAAGCAAGCCGTGGCACTGACTAGCTGTGGATCATCCCACGAGAAACCGTCCTCTCCCCCCGTCCCCCAATAGCATACCACGTGCGACGGCAACGGCGACTTGCCAAGGGCCAAGACCCCACGGATGTCAGCGGAAGATCCATTTGTACATGAGAATGCTCCGAGCTTGCTCGGAGAGCTCCTGGGCGGCGGTGAAGAACTGTAGTCAATTAATCGGTACTTATTATTGCCTTTTAACAGCCCTCGTATCAACGATGAGGGCGCTTTAAGCAATATAACATGCAGTCGAAATCTGGGGGCAGTGTGCGCGATAAGCACGTTGAGCAGTCCTCAGCTGAAGGTAGCGAAGGACGATGGTGCTCGGTGAATGGTGCCAAGGCCTCTCCCCTAAGGGCTTGGCGGGGGTCGTCGTGCCCCTTACATATATCTGGTTCAGTCAATATCAAAATTCATCCATGAACCTCGATTGAACGTCTGTGAGCGCGCCGGATGTTGGGCCATGGAAGTATTATATTCCGCTATCAATCCGAACTAATTTAGCCTACGCATTTCGAGAAGAATTACTCTCAGAGTTTTGTAGAGCACGTATCATAAATCTCGATTATCCTGACGGTCACGATCACGTGCCAACCAGCTCTACCCTATGTTGAGTATCAATCCCCAACCATACCTTAGGGGCAGGGATAGCTCTTAAAACACTGCGTCGCTACGACAGAATATTACTCGGCACAACTACTCCGCTACGTATTGGGGCTTGGTAAATCTCGGTTGATTTCGAGAGCCAGGGGTAAAACATTAGAACATCGCGTTCGATCACCCCTGGATGACTGTCTGTGCCACAGACCAAACATCGGTCAACGAAGAGGTCAAACATAACCAAGAGATGTTTCAACACTAGAGATATCACCGGAAGATTGAAGCCATGTGCGGATAGAAAGTACTCCGCGTATTTCCTTTAGCTCAAGTAAGCTTTGCTTCACAGTCCCTCATAAAGAGTGCTCAGGGGAGGGTGACGCCTTACGGTTGAGCCGCGCGCAATACACCACTCTCCGGCAAGCAATGCCGCCTGCTAACCAGTGCCATGATATTCGGTGCTACCATCAAGAATGTAAACTTTAAAGTGACGCTGTAGCTTTACGTTGGGCCTCTGGTAAGCATGTTCGTAGTAGCCCCCCTATTTACCACCGCAGGTACCTGGTTCGTACAATTCACCCTCGAGGGAGAACGTTAAAAATACTAGGTTTACATCTCACCGGGTTTGTATCACAAGCGGCGAATGTGAAAGAGAAAAGGGAAAAGAAGATGTAGGCTTGATCCGTTTAAATATTTGAAAGACATCCGAGGAATACGGACGTTGTCTATGAAAAACTGACAATTCAAGTAGTCTCTGGGCGGCTCTACACATGCAGCTATACACAGACTATGAGGCGGAGTCGAAAAGTAGATAATTCAACATCGATGACATAACTTCATGCTTGAATATCTGTGACTTAGCTTTTTAACACTTCTTTTGAGCACAATCTTGTTAGGTGAAAGCGAATTATGGTAGCCGTTGGCGAACTCAAACGGAGCTTATGCTACGTTGTCATACGAATAGGCACACAAAGTTAAATATATTTGAGGGGCAAGGTCGATAGAACTCCTGTGGACATATTGGGTGCCGTTATACCTGCTTGGACGGAATCGTAAAGGGTAGGTCTATAGGGTTTTATAAGCTCTCGCTTTTACTATTTCTCATAAATATTTCTAAGCTTTGGAGTTCTCTTAATACCAAGTCTTTGGAATCTCCCTTATAGATTGTAAATCAACCAACTGTATACGTAGTCGTGCTTTAAAATTTATCTTCCAGGTCTTCCCTTTCAAAACTTTCATCTACTTAGAGAAAGTCCCACAGCCCCCTATGAGCTCCGTCCGCACCAGCGGTTTCGGCCTACAAGGGCATATCACCCGAAACAAGGTCATGGTCTGGGAAAGACAGGAAACAGGAGCCCGCCGCAGGCCGAGAATATTTCGTCATTTTAGGTTGACAGCAACGAAGTGCTCAAGTTCCGCAATGAACGGCAAGGACAAACCCGCCGTTGGGTCTACATGACAACACGGAGACAACCATCAAAGAAACGTGAAGCGTCTGGAGATGTTATACGCCTGCCCCGAAATCAGCCACTGACACTCTGCCGGGACGCGACTGTTTGGCCAACCGGTATGTTGGGGGTGCGACAGGATAGGACGCAGGGCTTAGGGCAAGCCCGTGGGAAGCTGGGCAGAACCGGGAGAGGGCCGAACGCTAAATGCTTGGGAAGGACCGGTCGCATTACCGTGGATAAGAAGATACCCGAGAGCCTGCTTGTTCGTCTACGGGCATAATGATACATACTGCTCAGTATCCTCCGTGATATGCAGGAGTTCTGTGCTCCAACCGCGTAACTAACAATCAAAACTATACATACAGTTGGTTATGGCCCATGGCAGAATCAGCGGCCCGGATGGGCCGCGTGGTCCCCAAGACAGAACACATTACCATTAGATCGTGGTCCCCACAATTATTAATGAGGATCCCCCTGTCCGAACTCAAATGCTACTGTTGGCGGAAGAGAGAGGAAAAAAAATAAATGGTTCAGTAGCACGTTTACTAGCAGCAGTCCACTCCCGATGATACGTCGGCAACACCAGAACGGCAACGTTTGTCGGACCGAGGAAACGCGAACCAATCCCGGGCATCCGGGGTTGATAATACTTCACCTCGGTTAAGCAGTTGACGTTAGTCGGACCTGACCTCACCACTTCCGCTGCGTGCGCAAACGGTCGAAATGTTGGCGGCGCTCACCGTCATGCGGGGCTTTGCACGGTAGTCGGTTGCTCTCGTGGTCACACGACCTGTTTATTATTGGGCGTTCGTAGCGTACATCTAAATTATGCGGACTATGGCATCCGTACGGCGTATGGCGGCTCTTCTCACATGGTTGATGCAGCTTTGTCCTTTGCACGAAAGTGACAGCTGCATAAGCTGACTCCGCAGTTCCGAGCTGACCCTTCATCTTGACCGGTCTGTATGCATGTTGTATGCACGTTCGCAACATAATGCGTGCTCGTATGGCAATACTCCTCGAGCCTATGAGAAGCCCGAGCGAGGCATAACCGAGCGCATGCCATCCTGCCCAGATTGCCGTGTCATGCCCGTAACTTGCAGCCAACAGCAGAAACTCGATACCAGAAATGGCCTCGTATGGTCTTTTTGGCCTAGCTACCTACAAGACACCGCCGTATCGACGGTAGGTCGAACCAACACAGAGAGGTACGTAGGTTGCTACCGCAGTATTCAGGGCCAAACCTCGACCCTCTCCCACCCCGCGTCGACTACCCCACCAGGACGCCTTGGCTCCCGCCGCCCGGCCCCGACGAAAGTGTATAGCCAGCGCCGGCCCCTCTTCGGATCGCTCAGATCCGCGCGGTCGACTTGTTCGGGCACGATGACGACGACGCGGAAGTTCCTCCGGGCGACTTCGTCGTGGAGGTCCTCGAGCTCCTGCCCGAGCTGCAGCCCGTCGTCGCCGTCGTCCACCGGCCTGCCGGGCGGCGGGCCCCGGAACGAACCCCGCATCAGCGGCGAGAGGTTGCCGAAGTGCGCCGTGATCTCGCGCGCGAAGCTCCACTCCCCTTCTCCGATCCGCTGCATCCGCTCCTTCAGCGCCTCGATGGCCCTCCGCGCGCCTTCGTTACCCTGGTGGGTGTCCTCGACGTCCGGCGCTAGCACCCACGCGCGCCCGCGAAGGCGCCACTGCGTGGCCGCCTGCCTCGCCCAGAAGGTGGCCTCGACGTGGGCTCCGCCGCCGGAGCCCCTAACAACGTCCTCCTCTTCCCCTGCTTCCCCTTCCCCCTGCCTTCCGGACCCCTCGCCGCCGTCGTTGTCAGCAACGAGGCCGAATAGCTCGCACATCTTGTCGCTTCGCGCGTCCGTGGTGAATGTGATGAGGTCAGAAGCGGCGTAGATGCCGGCGGGGTTGCGGGGGGCGGGGTTCCGCGAGTCGGCCGGCAGGTCGGTGAACATGCCGCGGAAGATGCAGGTGCGGGCACGTGAGGTATCTGTGCTGCCGTCCGACAACGGCCGCACCCGCCGCACTGTGCCGAGCGTGAATTCCGGCGACGCCATGCCCTGCACGTGCTCGAGGAAGAGGCTTCGCCATGGGGCCTCTCCCTCGGCAGGTGATGACGAAGGCGTTGACATTGCGCGGTGTCGGGCTGGCGGGTGAGTAGTAGTAGCAGTAGCGGTCGTAATGTGCTGATGAGTCAGGTGCTTTACGAGTTGAGCCAAGCGCGATGAGTTGGTGTTGCCGGTTCTACTCCGAGGTTAAGGCGCGGGAGTGGGGCGCCGCATAAGCTTACTAAATCACTCACTAATTAAGATATTGTTCAAAAACGAGCCCGTTTTTACTAGGCCCCGATTGACCACCGGGGATAGCTTTGCTTGTAGGAATGATTCCTGCGGTTTGTGTGATGTTGTGGATAAACGGTTCTATTGCGCAAATATTTTTATGATGACGTCATACTCCATATGAACCGGATGCCTTGTTGCACATCGTCTCCGAAACGTCGTTGAAGTCCACCTGGATTCTCCATGGGCGTTCAATACACATGTAAGAATAAGGCCTTCTGTCATTCTGATACTCATATATTCTCATTACAGCCATTGTCCGACTTACGGCTAATCCCTCAACTGCCAGCGAAGTACACCTTACACGGAATCACGACACTGGACTACACGTAACGGATGACACACATAATGTTCAATATATACATATATAAGCACACACATATGTACAAATAACGCTATATACAGGCATAACACATCCATTTGTATACACAAACATGTACAATCTCCAAATGAACGCACATATACGCCCACCCAACGTACATAACGCCATCCCCCCCAATTCTATATGCTTAGGTCATTTCACTCATCAGCGGCGTGAGCCATTGTGTGGTCTAACTAATGCAGTTTTCCTAATCTCTACCTCAAGCTGTCCTACGGGCCCCATTTTTGTGCAAAGAAAAAGAGAAAACTATCCAACTTTTCTCTTTAGAACTGTATATATAGGGGCGAAGAAGGAAACGAAATCTAAATCGATTTTACTCATCTTCGAGGGCACGGTGATACTCCGAAATGAAACATGCCGCGCCGTGGCCTCAGGAAATCAACCAGACATGACCAGAGCCAGCAGCGCCATGCGACAGTAGAGGCCGTATCTCATCTGTGAAAATAGTTAGCAAGATTCGAGTTTCGTAGCTAGGAAACGACGCACCTGTCTGAAATACGCCGCCCGCTGGTCGAAGTCGACCTCCTCCGCCACCTCCTCGTTCCTTGGCAGGGGGTGCAGGACGCACATGGACTGCTTCGCGTTCTTCAGCGTAGCGTTGTCGATGCGGTACGCGCTCTTCACCTTCTCGTACTCCGCCACGCTCGGGAACCGCTCTTTTTGTATCCTCGTGCAGTACAGGACATCGCTCCTCGCCACGATCTCGGGGGTGAGCTCCTCGGACTCGCTGAGAAGCTGGCCGGAGGAGACGAGCAGGTCGCGCACCTCCGCCGGCAGCGCAAGGGACTTGGGGGAGACGAGCTGGACCTTGACGTCGTAGTGCCGCATCAGGTACACCAAGGAGTGGACAGTGCGGCCATAGAGAAGATCACCAACGAAGGTAACGGTTAGTCCCTTAACAGTACCGAGCTCTTCGCGGATTGTGAAGAGGTCAAGGAATGCTTGGGTTGGATGTTCTTTGCTCCCGTTACCTCCGTTAATCACGGGAACCGAACTGTACTTCCTCGCAATGTCGACCGACTTCTCTTCGGGGTGACGTAGTACGATTGCATCGCCATAGCACCCAAGCGTCCTCAGGCTGTCTTGCAAGGTCTCGCCTTTCTGTACTGAAGAATGGGATGTAGTAATGGCAATTGTCCTGCCACCCAGACGTTGCATTGCCGCGTCGAAGGATGCAGAAGTGCGAGTCGACGGTTCGTAGAACATGGTGCATAGTACACGACCCTTAAGCGTGCTAAGCACTCCGTCCCGGTCAACCCCTAGACGCATTTCTTGAGCAACGGTGAACAGAAGATGCAGGTCATTTCGGGTGTAGTGTTTGACCGACAGAACATGAGAGTGCCTAAACGCAGAAGGCTGGGCCAAAAGGTCATTCAATCTGTCGGTTGCGAGGCCGTGCATTGGCGCTGGAAGGCCAAAGTCGTCGGTGAATTGTGCGCCCTTCGATACTGGACGTGGGCTTTCGAACGCACCGTCCAGAACTTTCAGTTTGTTCAAGGATCGTGGGAAACTCGTGGCCGCACCAAGAAGGGATGGACGCCTGTGAGGGCTCTCGGGGGTGAAACCCATGGGCGGGTGAATAGCCTTCACGGGTGGCGACATAGGTGCGGCAGGCATGCTGTTGTGAGTCGACATATCCATACCAAGAGATGGAATCGGCAGGAGTGCGCCATCTAGGCACACTGTCTTGTTACCAAAAGTAACCCTCTGCACCGCGCCGCGCATGACTCTGCCAGCAAACGGAGACGAGGATGTCTTTGGTACGGCATATGAACGGTCAACCTCGACTTCAACAGAAGTACCGATTTGATCGTGCAGCTCAAAGATCTGCTTCGGGTTATCATAGAGACGGGTCTTAACATCGTCAATGGTCAATTTGCCTTCGGTGACGGAAGTCAGGAGGAGAGGCAAGGCATCGGCGATTCCCGCTGTCGGATCGATGTGCGAAGCCGTGCCAGGCTTAGACTGTATTGCGTGTGCAAGCTGATACGGAAGACTGCCAACTGAGAAAACATCGATCGAAGGGAGGTGCTCCCAGAGGGCATTTTGATCTTGCAGCTTCGGCAGAGCCTTGCAGTCTGGATAATCCTCCTGAGATAGGTAGAGCGAGTATATCGACACGTCACAAGTGACGTTGAGACCCTTCTCCTTGCTGAGGGAGATCAGTCTGATGTCGTCCTTGGTGGTGACGCTAGTGACATGAATACGTCTGTTGTGTAGACTGGCAAGGAGCAAGATGGATGCAAGATCGGTCGTTTTCGCATCTGTGACGATGGGCTTATGAGCCGGCCAAGAGTCGAAGTGGGAAGTGACAGCCGCAACCTTGCTGATGTTGTCGGACAAGTGGTTGAAGGGGATAAAGAGGGAACCAACGTCGGACGCGACTTGGCTGATTTGGTCTGCATTCTCAGATGTCGCCGAGACAGAGAAGTTGTAGTCACAATAAGCGCCACGCTTGCTGTGCTGTTGGGCAACCTTTAATGTTCTTGCATCAGTGATAGAGCCTTCTACGCCCATGGGTATAACACGGATCATGCTGAAACCCGAAGCGATAGATGCCTTCGTAACGGCCTGAAGATCCTCGCTGGTCTGGGAAACAATACCGGACACGAATGCAGCCACATTGATTAGACCCGGGAGGGTTACCGTGCGATGGCTCGTTTGATAATCACGGTTGCTAACGTCGAGGTCGAAGTGCCGGGCAATGGCTTCGACCAGGATTTTCGCATTCTTGACATTCGTGACCAGAGGAATCTGATAGTCGACAGCCATTCGCCGGGTTCGGTAACCTTTGCTCATGTAATTGGCAGGTCGTCGGTACTTGTTATTGGAAGGAAGGTTGATATAGAGGTCAATCGTGTTCTTGGCGAGATGCTGAGTCAAAGAGAACTCCGACCTCTGGTCATCCTCCTCATCTCCAAGGACTTCCAGGAACTGGACTGGGATGTTGTGCTCTTGGAGGAAGTCAGCAGTACCGGCAGTGGCGAACAACTTGTAGCCCATTCTCTGAAGCTTCTCAACAGACGGTAGCATTTCCTTCTTATCTTTGTAAGAACCAATCGACAGAAGAATGTTGCTCTTGGGAATCTTGAACCCGGTTGATATCAGTGCTTTCAGGTACGCCTCATACTTATCAACGCCGAAGCAAGCAACTTCTCCTGTCGATGCCATTTCCACACCCAAGACGGGGTCCGCCCCAGAGAGTCGAGAGAAACTGAACTGCGGAACTTTGACGCCAACACAGTCCTGTGGTATATTGGTCGGGGGATATTCCACGAAAGATATCCCCATAATTGCCTTGGTTGCCATCTCGATGAGGTCGACGCCCATGGTCTTGGACACGAAGGGAAACGACCGCGATGCTCGTACATTGCATTCAATGACCTTGATGTCGTTATCCTTTGCAATGAACTGGATGTTGAATGGGCCGGTCACGTTGAGCTTGTCACCAATCTTCCGTGTGGCCTCCTCGATTCGTTGGATCGTAGTCGTCTCAAGGTCCTGCGGCGGCAGGATAAGCGTTGCATCACCCGAGTGGACGCCGGCATTCTCAACATGCTCAGAAATGAAGTGACCGACAACGGTACCGTCCTTGGCGACGGCGTCCATCTCGATCTCCTTAGCGTTCTCGATGTATTTCGTGATGACAACGGGATGCTCGCGCGACACTTCAGCTGCTTGCTCAAGGTACAACTCGAGGTCAGCCTCAGAATAGACCGTGTTCATGGCGGCGCCGGAAAGAACATATGATGGTCGAACCAGCACCGGATACGAAACCTTTTGGCAGAAGGCCTTCGCCTCTTCGAAACTGGTCAATTCCTTCCAAGTCGGCTGATCAATACCGATCTCGTCGAGCATTCGGGAGAACTTGTAGCGATTTTCGGCCCGGTCAATCATTTCCGGCGACGTTCCGAGGACCCTAACACCGGAACGTAGCAGAGGTAGTGCGATGTTGTTAGGAGTCTGGCCACCCATTGCTCCGAGGACTCCTTGAGACCCTTCTATCTGGTAGATATCAAGTACCGTCTCAAGGTTGATATTCTCGAAATACAGGCGGTCGGCCTCGTCATAATCAGTACTCACGGTCTCCGGGTTGTAATTGACCATGATGGTCTTGTATCCGGACTCGCGAAGCGTCCGGATGGCCCTGACTGAGCACCAGTCAAACTCAACGGACGATCCGATACGATAGACACCGCTTCCCAGAACCATGACACCATGATCGTTAAAGTGGATGTCATGAGCTGAGGCATTGTACGTCATGTACAAATAATTGGTGTAAGCAGGGAACTCGGCAGCGACGGTGTCAATCTGCTTAACGAATGGAGTAATGCCCGCCTCCAGTCTCATCCGTCGGACGGCCAACTCGTTGGAATCCCAGAACTTGGCTAACTGCCGATCGCTAAAGCCCAGACGTTTGCCCTGCAGAATCAGGTCAGGACGCGTGGCAATGTCGCTGGTACTGTACTTGGTCATGGCCTTGCCGAAGTTGCTCAAACCCATGAGCCTGTGCAAGAACCACTTATCGATCTTGGTCAGCTCCCATATCCTGTCAACAGAATAACCAGCACGCATAGCGTTGGCAATGGCAAAGAGGCGCTGGTCCGAGGGAGTCTGCAATTCATCGTCGATGGACATAAGAGCCTTCGTTTCATTGAAGCCAAGATTGTGGAAGTCAATGGCTCGGATGGCCTTTTGGATGGCTTCTTCGAAGGTTCTGCCGATACTCATCACCTCACCGACACTCTTCATCGAAGAGCCGAGCTGCGTAGAGACTCTGGTGAACTTCTTCAAGTCCCATCGAGGCATCTTCACCACGACATAATCCAAGGACGGCTCGAAACAGGCACATGTGACCTTGGTGACCGTATTCTTGATTTCCTTCAGAGGGATACCAAGTCCAAGCTTAGCAGCAATAAAGGCAAGCGGGTACCCCGTAGCTTTTGATGCCAACGCAGACGACCGGGATAATCGCGCATTAACCTCGATGATGCAGTATTCCTTAGAAAACGGGTTTAGGGCATACTGAATGTTGCATTCTCCTACAACGCCCAGGTGTCGGATGACATTCACCGCCGTTGTCCTTAGCATATTGTAGTCCTCATTCGAAAGTGTCTGAGATGGCGCCACGACAATTGAATCGCCAGTGTGAATGCCGAGGGGGTCGAAGTTCTCCATGTTACAGACCGTGATGCAATTGTCTTGGGCATCCCGGACGACTTCATATTCGATTTCCTTCCAGCCCTTCATACTCCGCTCGATCAGAACCTGCGGACTCGCTGCCAGGGCCTTGTTGCAGAGATCCATGAGCTCGGCCTCATTGTTGGCGAAACCACTACCCAGCCCACCGAGGGCATAGGCGGCTCTAACAATGACCGGGAAACCGATATCTTTTACAACGCGCATAGCCTCGTCCACACTGCTAGCAGAAGCCGACTTGGCGCACTTTTCACCGATCGAGTCCATGCTACGAGCAAAGAGCTCTCTGTCTTCCGTCGTAATGATCGTGTCGATAGGGGTACCGAGCACTTTCACCCCAAGCGCTTCAAGCTCATCCTTGAGCTGTATACCAACTTGGAGTGCCGTCTGCCCACCGAAAGTCACGTATATAGCATCGGGTCTCTCATAGAGGATGACCTTGCGGACGAACTCAGCCGTGACAGGCAGGAAGTAGACCTTGTCTGCCAAGCCTTTGGACGTCTGAATCGTGGCGATATTCGGGTTGATCAGAACCGTGTAAATGCCCTCCTCTTTCAGAGCCTTAATGGCTTGACTACCGGAATAATCAAACTCACCGGCTTGTCCAATGCTCAGACCACCGCTACCGAGTAGGAGGATCTTTTTCACATTGACGTGGGGATGTGCCTTCTCGTTCTCTTCGGCGCTGCCACCCGGGAAATGAACGGGGGTATTGAGAAGCTTTTGGTCCTTAGCGCAGTTGATAATAGTGTTGACGAAAACATCAAAGAGGAACTCGGTGTCTCGCGGACCGGGTGTGCTTTCCGGGTGGAATTGCACACTGAAGTAGGGCTTATCGACATGCATGATGCCCTCGTTGCTGCCATCGTTGGCGTTGACAAATAACTCTTTCCATTCGGAAGGGAGAGTCGCCGCGTCAACAGCGAAACCGTGATTTTGCGAGGTGATATGACATTTACCCGTAACCAAACTTGTGCAAGGAATGTTGTGACCACGGTTTCCGAACTTCATCTTCGCGGTTTTCGCACCGGCGGCTTGGGCAACGAGCTGGTGACCAAGGCAAATGCCAAAAATCGGAGTCCGGTTGGCCTCCATCGCCGCAGCCAGATGCTTTATGGGCTCGCGCATGACGGCTGGATCTCCAGGCCCGTTCGAGATGAACAGCCCGTCGTACTCCTCTCCGGCGTTTGCCGAGAAGTCATAATCCCAGGGACAGACTAATACTTCGATACCCCGTTTCAAGAAGCATCGGAGCTGATTATTCTTCATTCCAACATCGAGGCACAGGACGCGAAGTGTGCGCCCTGAGGGATGTTTCAGGGCAGAGGCCAGGTCGGGCTTGTAAAGCTGGGGTTCTTTGATGGAGACTAGAAATTCGAATAAGCATGCTGCCTGAAAGCTCGGTTGGGGATGCACTCACCCTCTGCCACAAGATTCTTCTCGTTCGGGTTGACCCAGTCAATGTCCTCAAAATATGGCTTCCAGTCTCCCTCAGCAGAATGGCTAGGGGTGCCGTTGGTTCCGTTGGCCAAGTCCTGTCTTTGTAGCAGCATGCGCCCTAACATGCTACCCTCTTCACGAATCCGCTCGGTCAGAGCTCTGGTATCAACCCCATACATGGCAGGGACGCCCTGCTCTTTCAACCATGTTCCAAGGGACGAAGTAGCGAGGAAGTGGGAGTAGTCTTCCCCCGCGTAGGAAGACACAACGAGACCGGCGACGTGGATCTGAGAGGCTTCGAAATGTGCCGGACGGTCGTGCAGTAACTCATCCATGGTCTCCCGAGATGGAACACCGTAGTTCCCGACCAGGGGAAAAGTTATAACGAGGATCTGGCCGCGGTAGGAAGGGTCGGTAATGGACTCGGGATAGCCGACCATACCAGTCTGAAATACCAGCTCTCCAGCAACGCTCTTATTAGCACCGAAGCTGTAACCCTTGTAAGACGAGCCATCTTGTAGGTCAAGGCAAACAAGACCGTCATTGTCAGAGCCCATGATCCGCGCAGAGGCGGGCTCAAACTGGACTGATTCCATGTTGAGATTCCTAAGGACCCTTCGAAGGGACTCAGCCCACACAGAGTCTAAAAGTGAAAGAAGAGGTGCAAAAGACGATAGGTGCAGCGAGAAAGCGCTCGCTCTATCGGAGCTTTCGAAAGCCGCAGAGACCCGTGGTGCTGTCAAGCTCTCATGCCGTCACGGTCGATATTAGAGAGTTATGAAGCTCACCACCACCGACGGCCGGGTTGACTAGATTTAGCAAAGTAAAAAGTGTGACGAGGAGGAAACAATTGCAAAGAGTATCCAAGAGCCTCCACCCTTGCCCACACTCGAAACATTTTTTTTTCTTTTTGGCGTCGAGCTTGTGAGGTAAATGGGCTCCATTCTATGCACCAAGGTGGGGGGGCGGGGGGGGCTGCAGCTAATAGTCCCGATGGAAATGCCCTTTTCTTCCCGCCCTGTGGGCATCCAATCAGAAGCTCCAATGCCCCGCGTCAGTCAGGGACCTGGCCGCCACTTGAAAATCTCGAACTTGTCGACTCGAGGATGCTGGAGACCGATGATTCGTGGAAGAATATGACAAGTTTGAACTGTTCAACAGTGGTTGCGCAACTATGTTTAAAGATTGGATGCCGGGCTCGAACCTATGGAATGAAATGACAACTGAGATCCGAAATCCGGGCGGTATAAGGTTTGCTTGAAATGCCATAGCTCACAAATATAGAGAGGCAAGGTGGGATCATCATGGGCCGTCAAGTGAGAAGAAGCAGAGGCGGAATATTGCTGACTGCCACGTAAGACCGGTAGTCGTGATCATAACCACTGAAATTAGTAGTAAGTGTCAACGCTTCAATTCAAGTAACCAAGGGTTTTACAGCCTTGCAAAGACTTATGAAGAGTTGCCCACAGAGGAAGTGTTTAGAAGTTAGACTAGAGTGTGTTTCAACTAAGTGATTACCCCTCCTCGCTTCATATTCCTTTCAAGATTTCAGTCCGAGCTGAGCTACATAGTGTGGGTAATGAATCAATAGAGCCGCAGTTGATAAGTGCAACTCCAACTGCTTTACCGCATGTAAACTTTTATATTGGACAAGTTGTAGAATCCTCTTCAGATGCTTGACTGCACGCACAGTCGCTCGAGGGGAACGAGGGGCAAAGATATGCTAACGGCAATAGTCCTAGCGTTTCTAGATAAGAAAACCCCCTGCACTCAATAGTATTAGTGTGCGGGTAGTTCTTCTAACTTGGCCGAGAATATTAACCAGGGAAACGCGGGGTCATGCATGCTGGTTCAGGAATATAGCCAACCCGTCATGTGCCCGCGTTCCTTGATAATAGATCCGGACATCCAAAGGAGGCGAGCCAATCACGACTCTTAACATGTCTATTCGAGCCTTGGAAGCGCTCTAACATTATAAGATCGAAGGAGCGGTGTATCCTATGCAAGTAGGCATGTATTGTGTTGATTCCGGGGACGGAGATGGGACAAAAGATACCATCAGAGAGGACCATATGTATATATCTTGCCACGTCCGAGTCGCCTGGTGGTACGATGCCGACAGAGGTTTCTCGGAAGTGGAAATTTTGTCACTAAAATACCGCCCTGCCTCGGAATGTTGTGTCGTAGCTCAAGAAGTAGGTATCTGAAGGGTCCCCCCGTATTTTCAACACAATTCCCAAACACCCCCCTCCCCTCCCCAACGAGGTGGTAACATGCAGGACCGCGGTGTTTCGCCGAGGTCCTTATTCGAGTCGGTAACGACAAAAGCATGCAGGGCTTGGTAGGTAAGCAGCTGAAGCTGGAGGATAGATCCTGACGCTTACTTAAGCCTACCAATCAGAGTACTAGTCCAGTCCTTGTGTGGTAGGTGGTTTGACCAATGATGCGGGCAATTGGGGAGGCGACCACTATCTTAAGACGGTTAGCGTATTGCAACCCTCCCCTTCGAGCATTTAGCGATACAACATGGCTGCATGAAGGGGGTGTCATGCGGGATGAAATTGACATTTCGACCAAGGATTTTTAGTAAAGTGGTAGTCGAGAGTGTTATCCACAGCAGGTCAGCGGTGAGACATTAATCATTTTTTGAAAATAACCTCAAAGATATATCCGTAAGTTATCTCCTGGTAGGTAAGGTACCCTAATCTGCTTCAGGTCCGGTACTATGGTGCGTAAGGTAACCAGAGATCGGATGCATGGAACGGACCCAACTACTGCTACTAGGTAGGTAGGTAGTAAAACACGTCATTTCTGAGTACGTAGGTAGGTAGCATACCCAAAGAGGAAGGAACCGAGTCGGGGGTTGTTCAGCCAATCAACAAACCATTCATGGGATATACCTCGTAGGCTTTTCATTACTATTTGCTATTTACTTTTCAGCCTTCCTGCGAGTTCGAGCGAATGCTCTCACATCACTGCACACCTCCTTTAATATATTGCACGCGCATCTAGTAGACCGACATTTTAACATACAATCGTACTTCGTACGTATATTCTCTTCCGCGTGTTTTCTGTACGATTACAATCTCGTGATCTGTGATTCCTTGAGAACGGCCCTACTTCCAGTTCAACTACCATCAACAGTTGTCATCCGGACACCCCGGTCTTATAGTAAACGCGTACCTCCATACATGTAATATACATATGCAGGTAATTTGGTCCCTACATCGCTCAATATCTCTTACATCGAACTGTCATGTTGGCCTGCACTTGCACATGCACCTGAATAGTCCGTTTCCCTTGGGAGGTGGGTGTATCCCTGTTTGGTTTCATTTCGAGGCTTGCGAGCCTTCTTCGGTGTGGATCTTCAAGACGACCTAACCAGCGTTAACTCGGCGTCCTTTGTCTGGGTGAAAACTTTAACCTGATCCTTGGAACTGGGCGATTGCCGCGATAGTGCATACGCTATTGTAATATCCTACTACCTAGGTAGCCATTTCTTACCTACCTATTATCCACCTAGGCTTGTCCTTTCTGCCCTTCGTCGCCGCAACCAGCCTCTCTTCTTTGCCCGCACAAACCACCATCGCCCGAATTGGTCGCGTCGACAAGAGTAGGTCCGTTCTCCCTCTCTCTCTCAATGTCGGTACGTCGCTCTCCGCGACCTTGAGGGAGGTTAGGCAGGCGATTCGGAGGCCGCAATGCCCGCCAAGGAGCTGCTCTCCTCGCTCTTGCGACCCAGAAAGGGCAGAGCGAGTGAGCGTGTCGATTCCCATCTGTTCGACTTGAATCCGTCACAGTCGCCTTCTCCCGGCCCAGCGAATCGCGGCTATCGTGATCACCGCCATGCCACCGCCGACTTCACCGAAGCAGATGACGACGACGATCAAGACGACGACGAAGACCGAGACCTTATAGACCAGGGTCGACACTTTTCGTTCCTGCGACCTTCACGCTTCCCCCGCGGCGAGAACGGCGATGCAGCGCCCAGCGGTCTCTTGCCTCTGTTTTCTGCCAGTCACTTAGGTATGATCAAGTACTGATATGTGGGTTCAAGTCATTGATGAGTCGGCCAGATTCTCTGCCCATCTATAACATAGTTCATGCTATCCGAATCATCGTCCAAACCCGAACCGAGACCACGTTATCATGGGACCAGCTTCGATCTCCCCAGGTCTCGCAATTCCTTGTGAAACCTATGCAACAGCAGATCCGGACCCAGCACTTCAATCGGGCTACATTGTACGCGCTCATGGCGAATTGCCTCCAGTTTACCAAGGAAGGACAGTTATACCCTGGCAATGCAGGCACCTCGAGTACGAGGGCTAAAGTCTGTGAACTCCTAGCTCTCAAACTCCTTAAAGAGTACAGCACTAGAGAGCTAATCGACGCCTTGTCGTACGATTTCTATCCACTCCAGGGTGTACCGGATACCCCCAACCCTAATCTTGGGAGTTCTGATGGTAGAGTAGGACCGGGTGCAGCGCGGTCTTCGACCCTCGAGGTGGCCATCAGGGCGTCTGCGAAGCATTTCTTGGCTCATCCTCTAGTTGTCCAGCAGCTGGAAGCCATTTGGAATGGCGCCATCAGCTTCTATTCGTCCCAAGACAGTCTCCATCGCGAGCCATCAATGCTCTCGAATATATCGAAAGCTGGCCAGCGAGGCCCTGCAGATGCCCGAACACCTCTTCTCGGGCCTAAGGCACCCCAACGCAATGGGGATCAATTACCGCTCCATGCCATTCCTGTTAGACGAACGGTAATGCTGTACAATCCGCGAAATGCCTCGCTCATGAAGTTGTCTCGCCTACGTGTCCCGCGATATAGACAATTCCTGTCGACATGCTCGCTATTCATCTTGATCTGTTTGTTCCTATCAGTCCTTTCGGACCGTTCTCCCCGTATAACCACACTCGAATTAGTCTTCTGGTTCTGGAGTGCTGGCTTCATGCTTGACGAGATCGTTGGATTCAACGAACAAGGGTTCTCTCTATACATCATGAGCTTCTGGAACATCTTTGATCTGGGCATATTGCTGCTGCTTATCGTGTACTATTGCATGAGAGTCTATGGTGTTTTCCTCATAGAGCCCCAGCATTGGAACGACATGGCATACGACGTGCTGGCCGCGAATGCCATTCTGCTCTTGCCGCGCATCTTCAGCGTACTGGACCATTACCAATATTTTTCACAGCTCTTGATAGCCTTTAGGCTTATGGCAATGGATCTTGTCGCTGTTTTCGTTCTTGTCCTGATCAGTTGCTCTGGATTCTTCGTCTTCTTCACGCTTTCGAAGAATCAGAACGATGCCCCGGAAGTGGCATACAAGATATTTCAAATTCTGATGGGATTCACACCTGCTGCGTGGGATGTGTAAGTTCAAGGATCATGTCCCAGTTGAAGTGCCAAGCTGACCGGATCTGCTTGATCTAGCTGGCCGCAGTATAACGTTCTGGGCCGGACTCTCCTGATCATCTTTCTAATAATCTGTCATTTCCTCGTCGTGTAAGTGTGTCCCAACGATTGTGAAGTCAGTCGTGCTCATGTCCCTCAACAGAACGATACTGATTACCGTCCTAACGAACTCCTTCATGGCGATCGCCTCGAATGCGAGAGAAGAGCATCAGTGCGTCGATCCTTTTTATTGCCCTACTATAATTTCATTCTACTCACATACTCCTAGGTTTCTTTTTGCAATCAACACCATCTCAATGGTCAAGAACGATGCGTTGTTCTCGTATATCGCGCCGGGAAACATATTTGCTTGGATCTTGATGCCGTTCAGATATGTCGTACCAATAAGACAGTTTGTCCTACTCAACCGCACGGTGATCAAGGTTACCCATTTCCCAATCTTGTTCACCGTTTTCCTCTACGAAAAATATTTCCTGGCAACATCAATGTACGAGCCAACCGATCTCATCGACAATCATGGGCACAGCAAACCTCGTGGCATATCCTTTGCCGATCCTGCTAATAGGGGGGGTATATTTAGCCCTAATGTACGAGCTCGCGAAGAATCGATCGCCGGTATGCAGAAAGACCAAGCTCTGGAGGAGGTATTCAGACGGCCGCCTGACGCGAGCACCATGCGCAATCACAGGAGACAGGAGAGGAAGAACACATTGTCGGCAATACGAAACTGGATGGACCAGAACGACGACGACTCGGGTGCGCCCCTATCACGCTGGCCAACGCTGGGGACTCTCGATGGCCACGTGAGCAGTGAGCAGCGCCGCATGAGCATGGGTCGAGAACTTCCTCGGAGGTTTCGGCAGGTGTCGGATGTGAGATCGGCTGCGAGTGACCCGGCGGACCTGATCTCCAATAACGGCTTGCCTGGTGCAAACGTCTATGACAGACGTAGTCCAATCGGGGAACAGCAGCAGCAATACAGGGACCAGACCGATGCAGACGGAGACGATGAGCTTATGACAAATGACGATGAAGAAGAGGAGGCGAATACGATCACAAGTCGTCAGGGGTCCAAATCTCTTGGGCACGCCGAGGAAGATTATTTCACCACTCCGCATGTGTCTCGACGGGGGACTCTAATACCTTCTTTAAGCTCGTCTTCAAATCCTCAGGCGACTGCATTGTCGCCGAGAACCGCAGCCACACCTCGTCGCAATGTTCTTCACAGCCGTACCTTGTCGACCAATACGATCCTCTTTGTACCACAGGAGAGCAATCGCCATGGTCCAAGCCCTTCTTCCGTCTCCGAAGAGCCATTGGGATGCCGTCATCAACCTCGTACCAGTGGGCTCGCCGCTACGATGGAGAAGTCAGATCCGACTGGCGCCCGCTCGCCACGGAGGACACAGTATGTGGCGATACCAACCCGGCCGAGACCCGTTCCTTCAAAATCGGCGCCGAATCGTGCGGCTCTAATTCCAACGCGTGCTACTCGATCGGCACGGCGTCCATCATCCGTCGAGATGGACATCACGTCTGAGACAGGTCTCGATGCCATCCACGAGTTCGGAGCCGTGCCGTCCTCATTCGCAACCCAGATGGCGATGGCCACGGGCCAGCTCAAGGGGCCGGGCCGAGGCAGCCAGGACCGCGAGGCGACCGACCGTCTAAGCCGCCTGATGCTCGCGAAGATGAAGACGCTCGAGGAGAGCTTCGCCGACGTTGTAAAGGAGATGCGCGACATGCGCTCCGCGGTGACCAGCCCCCAGCGCTCGGGCGACGAGACGGGCAGCTCAAGGAGAGTGTCTAGCCAGAGGAGTCGGAAGTCGGGTTCGAAGAACGCGAGCCTGTCGAGCAGCGTCAAGACGGGCGGGGCGTCGTCGACCTCGAAGAGGAAGATGGTGAAGGGGAAAGGCAAGGCCACGGAAGTTCCCGTGTCGCGGACTGAGAGCGAAGTAGAAGAGAGGCAGGCTAGACGCCGGGGCAGCTCGTTCTGAGCTAGCTTAATTCAGTTCTCCTACCCATCCTGTTCCGGGTCGGCAGGGGAAAGGAAGAAACAAAGAAAGGAGGAAGCCCGGAGTTTATTATACCCGGACACCTACCTACCTATCTACCTATGTGCGAGTACACGGAAAAGAGAGCATTGGCAGACGGCGTTCCGGTTCGGCTTGTACGTATCTGATTTTGGTCGCATGAGTATTGGGTTAAGTGTCAGCCCCGTATAAAGGAAAATGGGGGGACGAGGGACGGACGGTAGGCTGCATTGGTTTCTCTTTTTCTGGTTGCGTGGCGCGCATCGGTGGCGGCTTTCGGGCAGGAAGGAAGGGAGGCAGGCAGGGAGGGAGGCAGGGAAGGAGGCAGGGTAGGCTGGACGGCCCGGCTCGCAATCATATTGCTATCATTATTAGGCCTCATTCTTAGGATCGTACCGGACTTGATCGACTCTGTATATAGATAAGCTGCATTCATCATCTTCCATTCTGCGTCCTCTCCCAAGAACGTGTCCCGCCCTTGGAGCCCCTTTGTAGCTCCCCCTTAGTCGAGGGGGTATTAATAGGCGAGGTAGAACACGTGTGCTCAGGAACCGGGCTCCAAGACTTAACTCGCGATTAAGCGACTAGCTGTGTCCACGACCACTATGGGTGACGATCGTGTATTATCATCTCGGAGCGAGGACCGGGTGCCCGGACAGGATTCCGTTGTTCGCTGCGCGACCAAGTCACCTGAGGTCAGCGCCGCGCAGGATCACAAGTCAAATAAGCGTGTGCTACGTCGCTGTCTCGAGGGAAATGTCTCGCATTGGCCACACTTCCGTATCACGCAAACTCGTAAATTACAGCTATTGCCATTACCAACGCCTGGACGATTACTCACTACCACTGCTCTCCGTCACGTGCTTCGTTTTCTCAGTCTTTGTCGTAACAACGTCCCATAAGAGAAAAGCTTTCATTCCGCGAGATCACAACGCCGTGGTACCCCTCCTGCAGGCCACTATGTCTCTGCTACTCCGCTACCTGGAAACTCCATCCGAGGCGGAGAAAACATTACGCCAATATTGCGGTAGAGTACCAGGATAGGTATGTAGTCTGATCTTCCCACTCTAGCTCATCTGCTCTGTTGCCGTTTTCCTAAGAGAACTCGGTATAACCCCCATCAGCCCCCATCAAGAAGCGTCAGGGGATTTCAATTTCTATAATCATCAATCGTATCAAGCCGCCCCCTGCCGCATCAATCGGTATCAGAATCGTTTACGGATCGGTCGGTGTACAGGTTGAAATTAATCAACCACGGCAATTGACGCTCCGATTTAGGCGTGCAGGGGCTCATCAGCCTTGGCACCCGGCTCCGTAGTCACGAAGCTCTCCTTAGGGGCATTCGGAAAGTCGGACTCGTGCACAACAGGAGGAGCAGGTTTGGGAGTAGCCTCGGGAGAAGCAGATCGGCCTCGGATTAACTCCTGTGCCTTGTGGGTATATTCACCGACATACTGCTTAGAGAGCTCGGCAGCCTGGGACGTGTGCTTCGTGGCGACCTGTCGCAACTGCTCGCTCTGAGAGTTGACAACATCGCCAGCCTCCTTGAGGTAGTGGTCGATGAGCTCTTGGTTAGTGACGTAGATGAGAGGCGCAAAGAAGATGGCCGTGGCGGCGATCAAGGCAAGGCCCCAGTAGGGGACGATCTTGACAAGGAAATAGGAGAGGAAAGCGCCAATGGCAGTCTGTCATACGTGTCAGCAAAGCTATCATGGGCTTGAAAGTTGGCAACAAGGCACATACGGCGGCAGAGACAGGGACGTTCTCAGCAAACAAGATGCGCTGTGACTCTATCACAAAGAAGTTGACAAGCTCGTGGGCGTCGCCAATGAAAGCATCGACCGTCTCTCGAGGAATTGTATAGTACTTGCGAGGTCGGAGTTGAGTGGCCAAGCCATTGTTCAGGATCATCTTCCCGGAGACCTCGGCAAGGACGGTAACACCCAGGGCCATCCAGGTCAATTTGAGGGCATAACGGGGGAGATCGAGATATCTCGCGGCAAAGATCGACAAGACAATGGAAGCGTAGGCGATGGCCGAGGCTCCTGGAGATAGTGAATTACCCGTCAGTCCAGGTGGTCTGAGGAGCATGCCACGTACTTTGGAGACTTACGAGGGTTATTCCACGACAGAAGCTCGGAGAAGAAGGAGTGGTAATGGGTCAGAGGTTGGCCAGTAGCAGTGTAGTGAGAAGGCGTCTGCTTGGAATTGGCGAGCTTGGAAAACTCAGAAGACGTCTTCGCTCCCTGCTCCCTCACATTCTGGGCGACGGGGCCTATAAATCGGGGCAAACATCGTCAGCAACATGGCCTCTGTAATGATAAAAATACAATTCAAGTCGATGTGAATGAGACACGGTGCGAGAAGAGCAGTCATACCATTTGCGAGCTGGTCGTAGGCGGATTGGGCATCTGGTTACGTTGGTAAGCTCGTCAGCCATCATGACGTCGGATGGTTCGGAGGGTTCCGAGACAACTGCATTTAACTGTTAGCTCCTTGTATTCCGCAACAAAGGTAACGCTTCAAGATAGGAGTAGACATACCTTACTGCCTTTGAGAGAACCGCCATTGGCGGCCGGGGCAGAGGAATCGGCCATTTCAGCGTTGGCTTGTCTTAGGACCAGTAGACGGCTGTCGTGATATTTTGATTGTCCTGGGTGGTGGTTGAAGGTGTGGTAGAGAGGTTTTTGTTTGGGTGCTCCAATGGTTGTTCAAAGGAACAGAGAGTAATGGGAATAGCACTATGCTGTCTGGCTTATCTGTTATTATTAGCTCACCGTACTTTGTAGCCGTCTCCTGTATAGTAGGGATGAACACGTGTAGAATGGACCCCTCAGGTGTGAAATATATGCAGTGTGTAGGTAGCCTAAGGTGTATTAAGCATAAGCACAAGCACGTACATACCTTGATGGTGATGTGATGAGGATACTCGAGGTCAACCCGAAAGTCTGAGGAAGTTGAAAAAGGTGAAGCTTCTGTGTAAAGGTAGAAAAGCGATGGATTTCTTTTCTTGCAAGCACTCAGGGTGTGCAAGTACCTTTTCCTGTGTGTGTGGGTAGGAGAGTTTTACGGTTACGTAGAGGCTTCTCTTTTTTTGTTTTCAAGACCGGGGGCTAAGATTCATATGTATGTCGGGATGAATAAAGGTGTGCATGGGGCATGAAGCAAGCAGAAAGGTAAACGCGCAGCAGGCAGTCCAGATACTCCGTGCGTAGTTAGAGGGGTGATTTCATCGATTTCATCAGCACCTACCTTCCTACCCGGGTATGTACCTGTATTGTAAGGGTTACCTACCCATTGGATACGCCACCATGCTTCCCATGCTTCCCGTGTGCCGAATCGCAGACCTCAAAATTACAGCACTGCGTCCTGTGGCTAGTGCATTGGAGCTATGGCCTACAACTTCTATGACGGCAGGGTGTTGTCACAGGCCAGTTTGGAAGGATCGAAAGATAAGAGCGACATCAAAGCATCGGACCCACCGGGGAGCTAGACGATCCACCATGGCCAGAACGGGCTGTTGCAGCTATGCAGTAGTCTCCTTCCAGACGGCCAGGGCTGCTGCACTTGAGCATCCTCCTCGGTGGCTTCATGTGGCTTGATGATCCAGTCGATTTCTCATATCAGCCCTGTCGTCTCCGTATCTCACCGTCATTCATTTCTTCTCGACCGTCCTGAAACAGAGCTCCGTAGTGGTAACCGTTAAGCGATTTGCGTCAGTAACTAATTACCTTAGGTAGGCACAGATATGTATGCATGTACACATGTGAAGCTATCACGACATCACCGTTCAACCCTCGCGAAGAAAATGGTTGCCGACGTGAATGCCTATAAAAACTCTCCTATGTATGTTAGTTAGGAACACTTGGTTTGGTCGGGAAGGAGACGAATTCCCTGGAAATCGGGGTCTCTCCGGCGGTACATAGTGCGTATAGCTCCACTCCGTGGTTCCCAAGAAAAGAGGTGCTTACAGCACCCCGAGCATGTCGTCACTTGCATGTGATTATCCGCCATAAGCACACGACACCTTCCAGGCCACCCAGTAAGATCTCGTCCAATAGCAGCACCCCAATCGTACCAGCCAACATCCCTCGGTATGATGATGGCTTTCCGATGACGCGCAGTCGCGCACCTCTACAATCCCGGGCTTTCATCTAGCTGTATTCCCCATTATCGTGAACAGAGAGCGAGATACATAGCGCTGAGTCGAGATTGGGCACGTAGTACCTATCTATCAAGTAGCCATCACGGCACGTGCCAAGTAATTAGGCTCTCTGGGCCATTGTACGCGGACCAAGCATTTTCAGCAGATGAGCAAGATCCTGTGAAAGGTAGCGACAATACCGCACCGGTGATGGTTTTCTTTTGAAGCGTAGCAGCTCGGTTCGGCATTACACATACCTAACTTTCGATGTGGAAAATGGTGTTTATAAACAGCTTCCCAATCGAAAGTAGTTCTAATAACTATTTCGCTGCCTTAATGATTATCAAGAAACCCCTTATTGCGTGGTAAAGTAGGTATTTGCCCATTTGCCCAAGATTAACTAAGCAATCGGTGGACTCAACTTCGGGGGCATGCTACTCCTTAAATCACTTCATGGACGGCAGGCGGGCTGGGGCTCCGGCGCCCTTGTTATATAGAGAGCGGGAAGTGGGAGACGGGGATGTGTGGTGTACTGCCAGGGTTGGTTGTGCGAGGAGCAAGGTCACATCACCATGGCCATTCTGCACAACGCCCTACCAAGCATGCGCCAAAGACGAGGAGGAAGATCGGAAGGAAATGCAAAAAGTCAATGAAACCACCAACCCAATGCGAGCCTGGAGGTATGTTCTGCCGACAGGATAGAATACCGCCACAGTCGTTCCCCCCTCTTTCACGGAACTCAATGCCCAGGCGGACTAGCCAGCTCGAGATAGTGCATGATATTCATTCTCCGTGCCTCTCGTAGAATAATCGTAGCAAGCATAATACATAGTAGCTCATCATCTCCCTCTGTAGATGGCCTTCGAGAAAAGTTATTCAGTTTCCATAGCAATACGGTAGCTAGCTACCAAGCAAGGCGTTGTCGATCCACCAGTTCCACTGGGCTTCGTTTATCCCATAATCCTTATCAACCATATTTTACTCCTACAGCCATAGGCTAGTTATTACGACCAGGTAGGCATGAATCGTATTTACACCTCGCTCCCCATAAGCTTCACAACACACATCCTTGCATACAAGGCAGAGATGTGAAGCGTACATCTCTGAACAATCTATGGTGCAATAAGGCACTTATATTCGGATATCATTTCGTATTGTGTCTATCCCTATGCCTGCCCCTCCTCTGTATTCCACCTTATCCCCCCGCCACCTCCCATAGGTTCTTTGTACTTCTCAGTTTCCGCATCCCGTCCAGGCCGATGATGCCCGGGCCGGTTCCGCAGGTGGCACTGCGATGAAGTATGCAACGCTTGCTGCAATGCAAAGCAGGAAAGCACGGAAGCTCGATGCTCCCTCCCCTTTCCAATTCTTTCATTTCCCGCCTTAGTAGGCAAGGAAGTAGCTAGTGTTTCCTCCCTTCCCTCCACCCTCCTCTCAAACAAGCCGCAAGCGTCGTTAGGGGTATTAAATACATTAGAATTCCACCCCGACTTCCTATGAAAATCTAACATCAATCAAGATGTCCCGTTTTGAAAAATGCACCTCCTCGTAGCCAGCTTTCGTATCTACATAGCCACATAGCTGGATCTGTTTGGTGCACAATGCCCAAATAGGGAAAAGCGGGAACGAAGCTCTCGAGCCGTACGCCGGTACAAATGCACCAGTCAAGGGTTCGTCATGTGACTCTGCCGGCTGAGCCAAACCAGGAAAAAGAGGCTGTTGAGTCTAACAGAGTGCATCGATGGGTCTCCTCGATGTTGTAGAATCGAATCGTTGAATCGTCACAATACTTGCCTGCCCGACTCGCAGGCGGCCGTCGCAATGCTATGCTTGTAACGTCAAAAGCAGGGACAAAAAGTACTCAGCGTCTCCATCCCCAGAATCCACCACCCGAGGCCGTGTTCGATGACGTAGACACCGGCGGGGCAGCAGTAGCGGCACCGGCATTCTTAACGCCACCACTACCTGTTTCTGTGATTGAATTCGTCAGCCGTCCCAGTACCCCCATAGCACCTGTCGAAGTCACGTTCGGGATATCTCCCGGGGCAAGCCCGAAGGCCTTTCGCAAGTTCTCAAGTTTCTGCTTGTACTCGTCAGCCTCCTGGCGCGCGACGGCTTCGGCCGTCTTAGCCTGCACGAGATCCAACACCAAGGCGTCCTGCTCGGGCGTGCTGCACGGAACCGGCTCGGTCTGTGTGCGGGAGAGCGAAGAAGTTCGCTTCGCGAGGGCCGCCTGCGTGTTGGGTGTCGACTTGCTACGTCCAAGCTTCAACTCACGGAGCCCCCCGCCGCTCGCCGCACCCGAGCTACCGTTGGAAGCACCCGCAGATGAAAACCAGCCTCCAGCGTCCGCGGGAGTCTCGGAAGAGGCTCGCACCCGCATAGAGTGGACTTGCCTCTCGAGCCGCTGTTTTTCCTGGTGGAGATTGCGAACATGAGCATGGCTCTCCCGAAGCTGCTCCCGAAGGGTATTAGCTTCCTGCGCGAGATCCTCAATGCGCCGGTTGAAATTCTGGGACTTGGACATTTCGATGACGAGAAGTTCCTTTGTCCGCGACAGCTCCTCTCGGAGCTGCGACTTGGTCTCTGGGGAAGAGTTCTGGTCGTTTTCCCTCGAGGGGTCGAAACGGTCTTCGACCGCGTCAATGAGCCGGGTCAATTGCTCCTCGCTGGGTGGGCCGGAAATCTCTGGGTTGTCTTTGTTCTCCCCATCCGAATCTGCCGAGACTCCCTCATCGTCTAAAGCCATACCCGACGCACTATCTGCCCTCTTCTTCAATCCATCCAACAAGGACCTCACCGCCTTCTTATCCTCGTCACGTTCTTCCCTTTCCTTCTGCAATTCTGTTGCGAGCACAGCATGGTTGCGTTGCAGCTCGCTTAATGCGGTGAGCAGATCCTCGATCTGAGTGTGCAGGTTTTTATCGGCCATATGGCTCATGTGATGTTTCGGACCAGTGGGTGTGGATTCGCGGATCGAGGAATCATCAACAGTGGACGAATCCCGAGACACGGTAGTGGCATCGGTTGATGACGAGCTAAGAACGCTCGACGAGCTGGCTTCCATGGAATTCAGGGTGGATGCTATGCTCTGTTTTGATGTGCTTCTTCGAAGCATGCTAAGTGGCCTTAACGGCCCGTTGAGACCTGGAGATAAAGCTCCCGATTTCGAAGAGTTGCTTGCGGCCCAGAGGCGACCCAAGAACCGGGAGGCCGCCGTCGTAATATCGGACGTGCGGGCGGCATTCGCAGCAACCTTTTCCTCTCTATAGGCCTGCTCGAGCTGTGCTAACTTTTCTCTAGTTACCACGTAAGAAAGACTAACGAAGTCATCCACGAATTCATCGGCGTTGTAATGATAACAATCCCACAGACCCCGGGATAGAAGAAGCTGCATCACATCTTCGAGCTCGGTGCAGGCCAGGATGCGGCTCTCATTCTTTCGCATGAGTGACAGGGCCACCCGCATTATTGTCTCGGATGCACCCTCGGCAAAGATGACATCGTAGATGCGAAACAACATGGGCAGGGGGCATGTTACTGCGAAGAACGAGAGGAACCATTGTGAAACGTAGGCGGGATCGACCTGAAGATACTCCAGATGGTTCGATAAGTAAGTAAAATTCTGCCGAAGAAGCTCTCGAAATTGGTATATTCGGACATGCAATCCCGACAAGTCAGGTAAGAAGCAGGACCGCAGATCATAGCGCTCCATCAAGCTGTAAGATCATGACCGTGTTAGCCTCCAGACATCGGCTCGAAGTGAAGGAACCCACGAGGGGTGGGATTGATTGAGTGAGACTTACCGAACTAGGACGCAGAAAGCCTGGCTGTCTGGCATATGCATCAACAGCGGGCCAACCAGAAAAGCAAGTCCTTGGCAGTACCCGATCTTCTGGTCATAAAGACTGAAACATTTCAAGACTCGTCCCAGCATTCGCTGGCCATCGCCTTCCGGGTCCCGGAACATATCCACGCCGGGGAAGCTCCTGCCCAGGTCTTTGCCGATTAGCCCTTCGTAAGGGCTCGTCTCGCCACTCAGCCTGTCAAACTGCTCCAGGAGCAATGTGTCACGGGCCCCCGCCATGCTCTGCCAAACGACCCCTCGGAGCGGTGGCGGCACACCCTTGCGAATCTTTTTAGACAACAACGTAGGTAAGCGGGCCGCCGTTTGCTGATAGTCCTTCACAAGAGCCATATAGAACTCAAGGTCGGTCATAGGCGGAGGAGGGAGGACCGAGTAACGCAGAGCGGTAGGTGTCGGCCCATTGACCATATCTCGGAGCTGCGCCATCGAAGGCGGTCTCGGACGACGGGCGGCAGGTTGTTCTCTGACTTGGACCTTTACACTCTTCGGGTTCGTTGCTAATTTGTTATTTTCTTGTTCGAGCCGTGCCAGAAGCATGGCCGTGGACTGTGTTGGTAGGCACGTCAGCACCCATCTCGAGGCTTAAGTGTAAAAGGATCAAAGGGGCAACTGAAGCTATAATTGGGAATGGTCACGAGAAAGGAGGGTTAAACACACGTTATCATCTTGCTCCTTGACTTCTTCGTCCTCGGTTTTCTGCAATTGCTCCCAATTGACCTCCTCCTCATCAGAGTCGCCGTCCGCGGAATTGTTATCCTGTGCCGGTTCATCTCGATCGCTAGAGCTGCCGACACACTCTTGAAGCTCGTCGGCTAGGATACTTGGGGCCTCAATATACGTCTTTGGTGATAGACAGACCTCCGCCCCACTGGCGGATTCTGTGTCCTTCATCGGCGTCGACACGGCGCTTGTGGGTGTGCACTCGGGCCCAAAAATGCTTTTCCTAGAAGGCAACGCATTGGGCGGCAGGTCCGTGTTCACCGAGAGGGAGGGCGGCTCTGACAAGCGGACAGTAACCATGGAATCGTGTCCTGGAAATGTTCGGCTCTCAGTAGGTGACTTAGTCATATCTGATTCAGCAGTCGTGGACGCGATGCGAGTGGCTTGGGGAGATGCCTTTCCCTGCTGGATCTCGGGATCTGCCTCCATGATGATGGAGTACGAAGTGCAGGCCTTATTCTGGAGTTTTCCGAGATAGCGGGTAGATACTGGAATGTCGTGTTTTTGGTTCCCAAGAATGTCGTTTGGCCCCCTCTTTTCCACTATTGGTTGATAAATATCGCCGATGTCTTTCCAGAGTCGTTCTGCTTCTCCGTTCCCGCAATCCAGGATTCGGGTTGTTCCTCCTTCACTTACAACGATTGCTCGTCAGGTCAAGGCAACAGGGGTAGTAGGGGTATGTGCTTTTTGCGGTGTGGGCTCTCAGTTAAGACTAGGAGCCGGGGAGTCGAAGAAAATGCAGAGCGGTACGGTACGTATGCAACTCCGGGGCTGTGCTATATGATTCTTCAGAGTCGTCTTTGTCGTTGATTCAAGGTCTTCGAGTCGAGGTGACTGTTGAAAGATTCGGCACAATGAATGAGTGAATCAACTGGACTTAATGAGTGAAGCGGAATCCAGGGCCCATCCAATTGACCCAACTCGCCTTGTCATGTGGCTCCAGACTTTAGAATCTGGACAGCTTGTTGCTGGAGCGTCAAAGAGCGGAGAGACGAGAGATGGGACAATTCCATGTACGAGGATCGCCGAGGGTAGGGGAGGGAGTGGAAGAGATCCTCCTCCCTAGCAATGCCTAGGCATGTAAGAACCTAATAGGGACTTATCTTGAGGTGACAGCAGGGCATGGGTTTGGGCATAATAATACTAATAATAATAATAGCAATAATGAACGAAGCGACTATCATCACTTCAAGATATGCAACGAGTAGTAGAACCAACCCCTCAGGCAAACCACCGAACAGAACAAGAAATGATGGATTATCAGTGAAGGACAAGGGCAGGGGACTGAAAAGGCGGCATAAAGAACGGAACAGCATTGAAGAATCCCTAGCCTCCTCTGTCTCCTATCTGCACGGCCCGCCATCAAACATATTTTGAAATCTTAGAGCACTAGAACAGATTAAATCAATCGAATTATCAAAGTTTCCATAACCATCCGGCAGCTCGCTCTCGCCCTTTCCCCCAAAGCGTTAGGGAGGCCAAACCCGCCCGCCAATCAGCGCGTCTAATGGTGTTCCAGTCAATATGGAGTGGCGCCGTGTTGGCTCGGCGGGCGCGTTCTCATTGGGTTAGATCGGCTAGGTGGGGGCGGTTTACCCCTGACCCTGACACTTTGCAGGTTACAGGGATGTGCTATTCCCCAGCTTTGGAAAGGTCAATTTAGCTTCTTTTATGCGCCTGCACGCCCGCTGCACGCCCACTGCACTGCACGCTTCGTCGCTGCATTTGCCTGCGAACCCTTTTCCTTACTAATGCGCTATTCAACCTTTAGGTAGGTGGAAGCACATGGCTGACGGGAGGCGACCCAAGATCAGACGAAGCTGCCGTATCGGTCCGAGTAGAAGGCCCTGGTTGAGGTCAAATTAGGGAGGCATCGCGGAACTACGTAACCTCGCTCCAAGTTGCTCCAAGGTTCATTCATCATCATATGCCGCAACCTCGAGCTGCACTTGCATCCCGATTCTGCTGATCTGCTCTTGATGCATACATAAAAAAGGCGGGCGAACAGAAAACTACTGGCTTGGCAACCTTATACATAAAACTAGGAAGCTTTGGGAACCAACTACGGCCTACATAAATATGAACATGCATGGCAAGGACCTTGCAGCTGCGATTCCCCACATTGCAATTAATATGTACCTTGATAATGCCCAAGCCATGCGGTTCCCGCCATCTCGTGATAGTGGGCGAGCTTTCTTTTGTCGGTCTGAAACCTTACGAGGCTATTAAATCTCAGACAACAGCTTCACCAGTCCCGAGACTGAGCTATCCAATATCCTAGATGCCGTATATACTCGCATGTTTACTTCAAAACCCCCGTCCTCCTGAGTTCCCAACGCCCAACGCCGGCAAAGCCCCTTTCTCTATGTAGTATATAACCGAGTGGTAAACCTGGTGGTATCTCCAAGCAGCGTCTGTCGTACTCGACGTCATCTATGTAATGAAAGTAAAGACCATTCCAATAGCCGCGTCATCGTCCATCCGGCCAGGGACCGGTAGAGTGTCGTGTCTATAAATTCCTAGCGTAGCCCATTCGCCGATCCAAGTATTAGGTAGGTTGCTCCATTAGATCTCGGGCTCGGCTGTTATGTAGTAAGAGGGTCCCACCGCGAGGAATCCGGCATCATGGTCTCATGTATAATTTCCATGCCGTCGAACATGGTCCTCCCTAGAGCCCTGTGACGTTCGGGTTAGGCTGCGGCGGGCCTGATGTCGCCATTTTTGGTGTCTGGTTGCCCCCAGCTGTCGGACTAGCCTGGCTGGGTGTCTGTGAGCCAGGTTTCGGCACGTTTATTGCTTGACCTCCCGGCCGCGTCGTAGGCACGGGTATAGCCGGCTCCTTGTTAGGGTCGATTCCAGGAAAGAGGGCTTGTAACTTCTTGTACAGCTCTTGGATGTATTTGGCAGTAGCCTCTCGATCTGAAGGTTCCACCTTACTCTCAGCTCCGTCTGGCCCTTGCATTGGCCTCACTTGGACATGCGTATTTAACGGCGGGGCTTTCAGGTAGGCTGGGCAAGGCGCCGGCACCCCTTGGTCCTTCCTATTTGTCAAAGTTGCTAAATATGACAAGTTCGTCTGTAGACGGCGCATACACCTGTGAACATAGGTCAGCCAACATTACTTCGGCCCGGGACTGTGGTACGCACTGGATATAGTCTGAGCCTAGCAGCTCCTCGTCCTCTGTAGGCTTATTTTCGGAGCCACTGGTTGCCCCGTTATCACTACCGTTCGACAAGGTGCGCTCCTTCTTCAGAGCCTGCTGTGTCTGTTGGATTTGCATCGCTTCCACCAGTAATTCGTTGTTGATATCCAGTATCAACGCGAACCTCTCCTTGTCTTTCGAGTCCACTCCGGGACTTAAGGGTGTCGGTCCGGATGGCGTACCGTTACTCGGGTTCCCTTGCAGAGAAGACGAGAACGTCGGTGTTTGCGGCGTCTGTGCGTTGTTCGAGGGAGGCTGATGTTGCGACGGCTGCTGCCCATTGTTCGGGGTCCCGCCTTGCGGTGTATTTTGAGGGTTCTGCGGTGTCGCGATCTGGGGCGGCTGAGAAGACGGCACATTGGTCGGAGTCGGAGTGCCTTGGGGTTGGCTTTGGAAGGATCGTTGGGGTGTAGGAGTGGGCATTCCACCAGCGTTAGGCTGTGCCGGCTGCATACGCTGTTGCATCATTTGGTGCTGCTGCTGTTGTGGGGTTATGCCGGGATGCACTGGGAATCCGGCCATTGGCATTCCGCCTCCCATAGTATAGCTCGTAGGGATATTCATCTGCGCTGCGACGGCGGCCCCGTACGATGAATTGTTGTAGGGCGCTTGGTAATTAGGCACTGGACACCGAATTAAGATCAGTATATACGCACTCTGGACGATAAGAAACAGGCAACAACGGTGGCTGTGTACGCCCGAAACCCGAAGCGCGTACCCGTCGTAGGAGGTGTTCAGGTTTTAGGCTCTCGGATCCGTCTGGGCAGGAATGCTGCCTGTGAACCGCCAACAGCCTTCGGAAGCACAAGAGGACGGTTGCACATAAGGAGCAGGCAGGAGGCGACAACTTCTAAGTTGGGTGCCTAGGAATGCGGGCAGGGGAAACAAGGGAGATCCGACGTGAAGGATAGACGCTTACTCTGACCATTGGCAGCGGCCATGTGCTGCATACCGGTATTCTGCATCATTCCTGCAGGGCCAGCAACCGGCATCATATTAGGAGCGCCGGGAAACGCGCCGGCGGAGGGCTGGGCGCCCATAGGGAACTGCTGGGGATTGTACATCATGTGCTGCTGTTGCTGCTGGTGCGGGTGCTGGTGCTGGTGCTGATGCTGCTGCTGCGGCTGATTTAGATGAGCTTGGCCAGGCTGCTGCTGAGGATTCTGCGATGCCGGTGGGGCGCCATAAGCTCCGGTAGCAACCGCAGCAGCATTCGGAAACCCAAAATTGGTAGAGTACATGGCTCAAGAAACAGGAATTCCCGACACAGGACTGGTACACCTGACAGTGACAGACGGGGCTGGGGCGGCGTGTGCGGGCGCGCGCGACGTGGAGGGCGTGGGCGTGGGCGTTTGGTGGGCGTCAACGAGAGCGAAAGGCAGGCAGATCATTTGGGACGGCACTCGCTCGCTGTTTTGGACTCATCAGGTTTGTCTCCAATCAATACCAACACCAATAGACGAGATCTTTCGGCGCTTGTGAAGGGTGGGGTGGGGTGGGGTGGCCGAGTGGAATAGTGGAGTCGGGCGTACGGCTATCGAAGGGAGAGAAGGGGGTACGACATTGAATACTGTCCACCTGCAGTAGTAAGAAGTATCGGTGATGTCAGGTCGTCTGCACAGCGGACTTACTTACGTAAATACCTACTACCTACTTAAGAATCTTGTATGACGATCGAGTACCCGCCAATGGAGGCCCCGACACAAGCTATAATCCAGTCCTTGAAGCGACAAAGTAATCTAAAGGTATATCCGATATAGGTATAGGTATAAGGCATGGCTTTGGTGTATGATGTATTATTCCGGTTCAGGGCCTTGCTAACCTCACTAACATAGAGACTACCTATGTGCCCTAGCATATGTAGCACGCAAGCAACATCACCCGCGCCTACGAGTGGCATATTAACAGTTGCAGAGGAAGACATGATAAAGCTGATACTAGGCCTGTTTAAGACTACTTTCTCTTATAAAATACGCAAGTAGTAATGTGTCTGGTTTGTAGGGGACCTTGAGGCGGTGCGATAATACAATTCAAGACCGCCTATCATAATGAATTCCAGAGTGGAGGAAGCTCAGCACCTGCATACGCCGGGAGGTAACGTTCAGGTAACTTACTTTGGGGTGTATGCTAATAAATAAAGTTAGTAGGCGTCGTGACTTCAGACTTCCGGGCCGATGCGTTAGCAGGGTCGGACTGCGAGACGACGGTAGAACCGGCACTTGCGTACGGGAAGCCAAAAGTGCCTACAATACCAGCCCTACATACGGAGGCGCTCTTGTGCCCCCCCCCCCCGGGAAGGGACATGTAGCAAGCACAAGCACTGGCGGACTGTCGCCAGGATACCTGCATCGAATTCCCAAAGTAGAAGGCGAATAGGGAAGCTATCCGGTATAACGATGCTCGGATGGCTTGGGATCCAATATATGCCAGTATAGTTAGCGATGCTGTATAAGGTTAAAAGCGGACGCCAAGAGGCAACTCGCAATTACAAGTCTTCGGGCTTCCATCAGCAAGGGGCATCAAGCATTGCGGCCAAATTGGGTTTGTCAAACATGGCTTCGGCCCTTAGATACACCTTTAGGTATATATATGTTCGAATTTTGCCAGAGCCTACCGGCAGAGAAATAGGATCGAGCAACTGTTGCGGCAAAGCGGAAGGAAAGTCGAATGCGATAATGTACCAATTGTGCATTTGCTACAAGAAGGAAGGAGAATAAGAACCACACACTAGAACTAAGATTGAGTAATCAAGTGTCAAGGCTGTATCTCTCAGCACAGCTCGCAGTGTTACTAATCTTTGCCCGTGTACTACTACCCCTGAGGTCTACTCTCCCGCGTCGGGAATGCACTGGAACGGAATGCTGCCCCTGTTTGCCGAGAAACACCATAACTACTCAAATCCATAAACAAGAGTAAATGTTCCGATCAACTCCATTGCATTTCATCCTGATATATAGGCCGCTTGTGTCATACGGGGCTATCAGCCACTGGACTGTGGTAAATAGGGGGAGATATTTGGACAACTAGTAATGAAAGCTAGGAAAGAGCATCCGGATCAGTTTACTGGCAAGCGCTATGGTACTACATGGAAACATGGACGGACTTTTTTCCAGTGATTTCCACTACTCTATATTGATCCGATATGATGTGACGTTCGCTGGATACCCTAGCCAAACACGAACTCCTTCCAGTTCTTAGCCAGTCGCTCGACCCCCTCACGCAGTCCCCAGCCCTTAATCTCGCATACCTTCCGGTGGATCTGCTCGAGATACTGGTCCATCGACTCGCCGGCCTCGTGCAGGTCGCTCTCGACCAATATGCGGTCGTCGGGCGCGGCCCGGACCGCCTCCTCGGCCTTCTCGCCGCCGCCCGAGCCCCAGTTGACGGCTACGGAGAAGGAGAAGTAGATCTTCGCCGGCACCGAGGGGTGCACGTACCGTTCAAGTGCGTTGACGGGCCCGCTGAAGGAGTGGAGGCATATCCGTGGAGGGTAGGGCTTCGGCTTTATTAGCTTGAGTTTTGTCTTTTCTCTATTCGTCTGGCTGGGGTATTCCTTCTCGTCGTCCTCCTCTTCGGAAGAGCTACTAGAGAAATCCTCGGCCCCCTCCGCCACGCGCTTCTGCTGCCGTTTGGAGAGGACTACTTTCTCGTGCCCTTTCCAACACTCGGCTATGGCTTCATATAATGCGCCGTGTGCCTGAACTCCGTGAACACTGGCCGCGCGACCCATTTCGCCCGCGACCCTTAGCTGGGCCTGCAATATCGCGATCTGGTGCGACAGCTGCACCCGATGGGGGCTGAGCTGCCTGCCTTCTCTGCCGCCAGGTGTAAGCCCTTCAGCGCGCCGGGCTTCGTCGCCTGTCGTCCAATTATTGGGGAGGCGGAATGCCCTGTCTATACCGACCTCTCCGATCAGAGCCAGCGGGTGCTTCTCTAGACGAGATCGGGTCTCGCTGAGGAATTCCGACAGCGGTCTAGGATCCGGTAGGCGTGCGCTGAATGATGGGTCTTTCGACGAGGGCGAGGGCGCAAGGATGGCATCGTAATGTGCCGTCTTACCAGCTGGTGTCCCGTCGTATGTTGGGTTTGGAGCCGAGTCATCGTATAGCTGGTACGAGAACCACGGGTGCCAGCCAAAACAGGGAACTATCCGATTTGTGGTAGATAATTGCGGTGAGCTCAGGACATTAAGGTCTTTGATGCCTTGCTGGGCCGCTACATCAGACACCAGATACTGGTCTTGAGACCGCGTGGACATAACTGTCAAAGCCCGAGCTTTCATATGCGGTATAGATGCTACCGAGGCCATGGTGTCCGTTGGATGGCAATGGGCATCGAACACACCAACGTCCCAAGGGAAAGGCCCTTGGGACTTTTCTAACTCATCGTTGCCGAGAACTCCCGAAACCGGCCTGGGAGAGTCTCCGTCGTCTGGGGTATGTTGCTGACACATCGTGGTAAAGGTTGTCAATACTAGGTGGGTTATAAGTATGAATCCATGTACCGTGCTTGACCTTGTCAGCGGAATGGAGGCCGTTGCCTTGTAACGGGATATAGTATCTCAACGTGTCGTTCAGGCCTGGCAGGGGAGATCCCTATGCTTTCCCGTGCCCAAGAAGCCTTAGCAAGATGTCTGTCTATCTTTAGCCTAACTACATCAGACGTTAGAACTTCATAGCTGTCTCATATTTGAACTCTAAAATTACCTTGAAGATATTCACCAAACTTCGCCAACTGGAGCTAGAAGAACTCACTCACATGTGTTCCGAGTTGAGTGACATATGAGTCATCCTATACGGCAAGGAGGCACTCCAGGTGAAAGAACACCACCAGCTCAAATTTGTGGGGATACTGTAGCTCCAAAATGCGACATACGGTAGATGGATCTTCATATTAGGACACCGCCTCAATTCTAGAGTCCAGTAACAGCTAGGGGATGCGAATATACCGATGGCCTCCAGAGTTGCCTATGCTAATATCCGGATATATTCGCTTTGTGAGACAGCTGAATATGGTACATTGTATACATAGGAGTGTTAACGGACCCTGAGACCGTTTGGCATTGAATTGAGAGAACTGGGGTGTAATCCATGCGTATTCAGGTCGACTTCAATCAGCCCCAAAATTTCCGGGCCGACCCCTACAGTGTCTTCATTCAACTCGGAGGTGGCCGGAGTCTGAGGTAATCCGGGCAGGTGGTTGACAGGAAAATTCGCGGTGTCCGAAATGAACTAAGGACTTTACATTCGGTTGAGATAAGAAAGCAAAGAGATACAGGATTGGAAAATGCTAACTAAAGAAGATATATAATTAAACCAGCCTAGAACTTCCCGTATACGCCTATCTGTTGAAACCAATGAATTATTGTCCAAGCAGTCGTTGGACAGTTATTTGAAATTGCGTGGATTTTTGTGTCAACCACCTGCTCGGTTCTGGAGTACTGCCCCATAATGATTCGTGCGGTTTTGCGTGGTTGAGAGTTTGCTGAATTGGCCAAGTAAAAGTCGCCACCTCTTTTTCGATCACGTACAGATACTAGGTAGGTAACATCGTTCTTGACCGTACAATGAGGAGATGTGGCCAGCGGATGTCGTTCTCCCGCCTTTCACGATGTAGAGTGCAGACAAGAGCTCTATCTACCAGACCATGTGGTTCCTGTGACTGGTAACGCTCTTAACGTCTTATCCAAGGTCTTATCAGGGCTTTGTAGCACCTGTTCTGGCTACGCCACGCCCTTTTGAAAGAATATTTGAATGATAAAGCCCTTAGCGGTTGCCCCTGAAGTTAAAGGGTCGAATTGCAATGTAGCTTTGCCGGTCCTTTAGTTGATCGCTGCAAAAGCACCACTACAACAGTACTTGCCCCAGGTGGTAAATAGTGGGGATGCTGATTGCAATAGCTACATACAGTGAGCATCTGTCGCGAGCAGTTACGTATGTATCGTGCACCACCTTATGATTTCGAACTGTGGGCTTATTACTACTGAGGAAGAAGCTAAATATTAACATCCTTGTCAGGTACCCCTTAGCGGGAGAGCTAGCGCTATTACTATATTGAGGTTTTAATTCATATAAGCGCTTACTTAATCGGAATCGGATATTATTTACCTTTTATATTTGAAAATGTTAAAAAAAATACAGAGTGTAATATATGTAATGATAAAATGTAATTTTTATAAATAAATTACCTGACTATGATGTTAAACTTACCCCTACGACGTAGTATTTATGGGCTCGTAGGAGTGGAGGCTCTATTAAGCTCTAAGGCCTAATTCTATTGTTAGTGCGTTTTCTTATTCAGCGGGCCCGAACACATTGTCACATTGAACCCTCGATCGTGCGGTCCCGCCTTCTGATGAAGAAATTTAGTAAGGACTTCCTATATTTCAGCCTGACTCACAAAGTTCTTACAACTCTTTCTTTTGCCGTACGAATATGGCGATTATGCCATAAAATAAAACCCGTGAAGGAAAGTCTCTCAAGCACTCAATTTTGCCGAACGTAAAAGCAAAGCGCAAGTATTCTACTGTATTGTAGGTGCCGCACCGTAGCGGCAGACAGGAGCTCTGTGTACCTGTAAACAATGTGGCTATGGGCTGATACCAAATAGAGTGGAGAATTCTTGAGTTCGTGGTAGGTATGTATGGATTGACATGTGAAAGTTCCCCGCTGCATGCAAACAATGCAATCCAGGAGCGTCCTTTACACTCGCGCCAGCGCAGTCCGTGAAACTTTGGTCATCATTATATCGTATTCAGGATCATATTTGCTGCTGTTGTAAGGTTATCGTAGTCGGCCGAGCTTGGCGACTCGGAAGAAAGCCATTGAGTTTTCCCCTCCAACCTCAGCTTATCAACGGGATACTCCGAGGCCCCATCCGTACATATTGTGTAGCCCCGGCCACTCGACGACAAATCTGTCGCACCTCGACTTTCCCATTGTTGCTGAACAATTGAGATATCTCGACGCTCAATTGCTCTAACAATGTGAGACCCGTCAATTAGAGCCTCGAGCTAAGGGAAGCCCCGTTTCTCAATTACCAGGTGGCACGGCAGTGCGACACATAAATCGCCATATAAACGTTGCAATGGGCGGAATCAGCCCCCTTCAACTTCTGATCATTCCCTTCCTCTTCCTGTTCGCTCTTCCGTTGGGCTTCTTCGCCTGTATCACAACCGCCCTTGCATTCTTCGTGCTATACCTCCGCTTTACAATGGCCTATGTCGATGTGGGACTAGAAACGGCAAATTTTGTGCTCTTCGGGAATGGCGCTCATAATCAACAGTTCGCCTCTCGGGGAACAGCTTCTCCTCACTCCCTCTCGCCAGGGACACCCGCATCCACAAAGCATCGACACGGCCGGAAGAGAAGGGGCAGCGCGAGCAGCGGCAGTCTGACGCCCGTCGCCGGCCTCAACGGGGCCCCGCTGACCCCGGGCATCGGTTTCGATCGGGACTTCGAGGGGATTGGCGGCTGGAGAATCGACACCGCGAACATCGGCCGGGACGTAGCGGGCGACGAGCAATGGTACAACTTGAATTCGCGGCTGGAGCTTCCCAGCAAGCGGCATTATTTTCGGTCGCACAGCGGCGCAGCTGTGCCGGGAGCGGGTGGAGGGGCTCTATACAGCAAGGCGGGCAAAAGAGCGGCATCTGAGAGTCCCGGGGATTTGAAGATGACCGCGTCAGCGAACAGCTCTAGGCCGAGGACGCCTAGCAGCACCCGATACTACGGAGGACGTAGCCTTGCCGATGGTGACGAGTATTTCCCGCTTCTCGACAAGAAACATGCGCGAAAACTCACCGCTTAATGAGTACGAACAGGGAGATGGTGAAAGGTAAAGCCCTGGTGGGATACTCCGTTAAATGCCTGGTTTACGTTCTACGATTCATGTATAAGTTTGTCGGACCAAAGGTTTGGGGTCAAAAGGCATGGCATACTTGAAGCGAAAAAGGAATTCCTGTCATGAGCTGGAGTCATTAGGTAAATAAACCAGCATCTCGTACGATAAACATTGATGCGAGGTTATGTTTGGTTTAGCCGGATACAATCGTAATACGGTACCAAATCATTGAAGCCAATTGCAGTTCCGACTTGGACACTGCCGTCATCGTGACTTGGCACCCTGCCCGGAAACCTGATATCAGACTCTACTTAGTATGCCTCCTGACAACGCCCAACGCCGTTCATTAACTTCGTAACATCAACCTGCTGAACAAGCACTAGTCCTCTCCACCCGCTCACCTCTTTCTCACAGCGTCTGCCAGAAGTAATTGGCGTAGAAGAAGCGGGAGAACTTCTTGTCGAGGTTGACGACGTGGACGTCGCCCTTGCGGTCGTTGCGGACGACGGCCTTTGTGAACTCGCCATCGGCCACCCCACCATCACTGCTACCGCCATCACTGCGCTCGAGCTCGATGCCGAGGCTGCGGTAGACCTTGAGGCGCAGCAAGACCTCGTCGTCGAGGGGGTCGCGACGAGCGGCGGTATCGCCGTCGGGGTCGCCCCCCTCGACCCCCTGCAGCTCGAGCTCCTGCAGGCGCGCGGCGAGGTCGGCCCGCCGCTGCGACAGCCGCTCCGCCTCCATCTCGAGGTCCGCCGCCGCCTTGGCCACGCGGAACTTCTGCGTGTCGAGCCGCGCGATCTCGCTCGCGTGCTCCGCCGACGAGTGCGCCGACACGAGCTCCTCGTGTTGGCTCTGCAGCGTGTTGAGCGTCCGGGAGAGCTCTGTTAATTTTTTTCGGCTGCGTTAGCAACGACGCCCATTTTTTTTAGCCCGAAATCGACAATAAATGCTGTTCATTGCTTTCCCCCGTTGGGACGAGGGAGTTCCTTCTTTCAGGGGCACGTACTCTTCAGGGACGACTCGGCATCTCGTATCCGTAGCTCTCGCGCTTGTTTAAGAGTCGAAAGAGAGTCCTGCACCCGTGCGATAGCGAGCTTGTCCGGAGGAATGTTGAAATTGTTGATGGTGTGGTTGATGAGCTATGTCCCAAGATTAGTCGTTTGACCTTGTAGAACTGGAAAACCTGAGGGCGCGTACCGTTGCGGGGTCCTCGTCGAGAAGCATTGTGATGACATTTCCAGTCTCCCAATTTCCAGTATTTTGTGTATGGTTGCTTGTAGCTGTTTCCTGTCAACTGATGAATTGCGACAAGTCTCACATGCTAGTATTCAAAAACGCGATGCTGCCAGTAAGTAATTATCAATGAGTAGAGTGTTCGTAGGCTGTCCTAGTCCGAACTTGGAAATCGGCCGAAAACAAAATCACCAGGACGATAATCGGGGGCTTGGCGAGTTAGCCATTGCTTATCAGCTTATCGGAGTTGAGCCTCGGGCTGCGTCATCGAGCCACGAGCCACAATAAAACACCCGCGAACAAGATCAGGCAGTACCCACCGGTGGCACCACTTCTGGTTGACTCCAACTTTGGCAGCTACCGCCACACTTCGACATCTGCCCCATTGATCGAGATACTTTTAGTATTCTTCGCGAGTTGCACCTCTGATCTGCTCTATTAAGTACATTTTAGAGCTGAGCGCGACTATTGTTTCGCCTCAGTACAGGATTGCACCGCAATACTTTCATGGTACTCGATCTGGCCGCCACTCACAATGACAGCGCTACCTCGTAAGTGCGGCTTTCCGGCGGGGTTCGTTCGTGGTGGAAATTCAGTGGATATATGAGAAAGATGCTAACTAGATCGCTTCTAGATGCCGTCGATGCGGAAACGTACGGTATCCTCAATAGACCCTAAGTCGACTACTTGGCTAGCCATGCTGACATTAACTTGGGCAGTCCGCTCAAACCTTCAGAACTCCAAGTTCTGCGCGCGCAGTATGAGAAGGAGGGCGAGATGGTAGGAGTGCAGACGAAGTTCAACTACGCATGGGTACGGTATCCCTTCCGAGAGGTTTTGCGCAATTGCTGTCGACCTAGCATTTTCTCAACACGCTCTAGGGCCTGGTAAAATCGAACTCCCGAAACGACCAACAGGAGGGTGTCCGCCTGTTGTCAGATATCTTCCGCGTATCGCCTGAACGTCGCCGCGAATGCCTGTACTACCTGGCGCTCGGAAATTACAAACTTGGCAACTACGCCGAAGCGAGACGGTACAACGACCTCCTGCTGGATAAGGAGCCGGCAAACCTACAGGCAGCGGACCTTCGAAGGCTCATAGATGACAAGGTGGCAAAAGAGGGACTGATGGGCGTCGCAATTATTAGCGGTGTTGCTGTCGCAGCTGGTGTAATTGGTGGCATACTGTTCCGCGGCAGAAAGCGGTAGAGACCGAGGTATTCCATGGATGAGATAGACAGGAGGACCCTCGTTTCAAATGCGAGGTCTATGGGAGAAGCAGGTTCAGCATCGTCGAGCTTGTTTCCTAGGACGCAAACAACGGCGTTACTTTGGTGGGTGGGCTCAACGTGGACATCCCCCCCATTAGCAGGCAAAGCATGCTGTATTGTATTTCTAGGCAGATATCTAGGCTATCCAGTCAATAACCAAGAGAAGGTTGAAATCCCGGTATGGCAATGAGCGTCCACCCAGGGTCTCGATCAGTCGACTCGATGTTGAACCGAATCTAGATGATTAAGTATATTTTGAAACTGTTTCTTTCGCAATCTTAGCGCAGTATGATACAGGACAGAAGCCTGCGTCATAACTACGCATCACAGAGCTTACGAGAGGCTGGCGTGCGCTCCGGCTACCTCGACATTATAGAGATGGAACGAGCGGCAAGAGGGAAAGGCTGCATCCCGAAGTAAAGACATCGCATGGTGCCTACAGGCGACGCTGGTAGATGTTGGTATGTGATACCCTATCAGATGTGGCTGTGCTGACCCAGCAATTTGCCCCCGCTGAGCTCTAGAAACATGGCGAAAGCCGGCGAAGATACGACCGTGTACATGTGGTCCGTGATTAATTGAGGGTTTTGGCGGACGTATGTGCCTAGGTACCTACCAGTGCATAGCGCCATGATATGTCCGTCTCTTTTAGACCTACAGCCATGCTCGTTAGTAGTGGATAGCTCTATGGATAGATGAATATACTGTAAAGCTGGCCGCCAAAGCATTTGCACTCGGCTTGGGATCGTAGATCTTGAGATCCCAATATCCTGCATGTGTAGACCGGAACACATCGGAGGGCACCTTCGTACCCTTCGTAGCCGTTAAGGGCGCATGCACCCCTGCGGCCTACCAGGACACGACCCTGTCCCCACGTTGCCACGACATCATACCTACCTACTTTCTGACGGAATCGATTCGCATATCGCAAATTGAATGCCTCCTCCCACCATCTTCTAATATCGGTTTCATTGGGTATTCCTGAATTCCTGCTGACCAGTTTTGATCGGGTTCACTGATCGGGTTCACTGATCAATCCGATGCTGTTGTCGGTCTTTTCAGCTGCCCGCTCTGGAAATATTTTACCAAATCAGTATACGCATAATTACTCATCCAATACATGCCGAAACAATAAGTACTGAACTGGTCGATTGCCATCGGGGCCTGTCCTGGTTGTTTTACTTTTCTTGAAAGTTTACTCGCTTTGAGTCGTCAACTACAAGACGTGTAAGTTTGTTACAGCTTCCATTATAATTATATGGGTTGACTTTCCATGATTCAATGCGCCACGCCACCAGCTTAAGCGCATCTCCCTATAACACGTCTACTGTGCACGCCTACTCCCGGACCCTACACACCCACCTACCTACCTACACATTCACGGTATACCTAGGTACTACCTATAAACCTTTATATGGGCCCACGATCCTTGAGATGCAATTCTTGCTATACTCACTCGGCCTAAGATCGCCTTCCTCTCTCCGACCAGCTGCTGACGTCCGCCGAGCCAAACAGACTTCCTTCCTCATCGAGACCAGGTCTTCCCAACTTCTTCCAAAAAGTCGTAGAGTCACACAGGACTTCCCGGCTTTTGTCATCGCCTTGCGTGCGCCTAGTAGCACAGCATTAACGGAATCGCTATCTCCGACAACGCCAGCCAGCCTTATCGGATACTTGTCTGACCCCCTAACCGCGGATAGGGTTTTTTCTACCATTCAGTCCGTATTGTAATTCTGCCTTACCCCGCGCAGAGTCCGGGTTATTCTGCCCAGCCCTAAGCCGCCGCTCTACTTAGTAGAGGTCGGTCATTTGGACAAGCCGTTGATTCTGCTATTTTCAAAGTGAAGTCGTCAGGCTGGCTTTCCGAGCGCTTCGAGGAGCGACTGGCCTAGTTTTAGGCCTTGGACTTACGGCCCTTGCCGCATATCAAAATTCACAGAGGCAGGGCCAAATGGCGTCCAACTCGTCCCAGACTCGCCACCTCGACGCCACTTCCGGTCGTGAGGTCGTCTTTTGCCATCAGTGCGAAAACGAGTGGTACAAAGATGAACATGGAGATTCCCTGACCTGCCCCCGCTGCCATGGCGAGGCAACTGAGATCGTATATGCATCTTCATCTTCTTTTTGTTTCGCGAGTCCGTGCTGACCAGACCCAAGGTTGAACCTGAGAATGATCCCCGGCCGATGAACCAGGACTTTTTTTCTGACCCCGACCGTCATCGCCCCCACCGCCGCCACTATGCCGACACGGATTCGGATCCCGACGAGCCTGACATTGATGACCATTTTATCCATGGGCCTGGCGGTTTCTTTGGTCATCGTAGTATATTCCGGGCTCCAGAGCGCCCGTCCCCTCGGAACGCAGAGCGCGCGGCTCCCGACGATGGCGAGGCTATCATCCGCAGGTTTACCGAGTTGCTAGGAGATATCGGAGGACCTTTATCCGTTGGCCGGTCAGGCCCTGATACGTTATTCCATGAAGGTGGCGGCGGCAGCGGCGGCGCCGCTCCCCAGGTCACCTATCGAAGAATATCTGGCCCGGGTTTCCGTGGTGGTATGAGCAGCTTCACCATAACTACTGGTCCTGTGGGAGGCAGAATCCGGCAAGGGGGACCGGGTCCCGGGCCCGCTGATGATGAGGAATTTACAAGGTTTGATACCTCTTACAATCATGTCAAACTCCGATAGTGGTCTTGACGTACAGCCCGGCTAACTATCAATGTAGGATTTTCGGCAGTATGTTTGGTGGTCCTCCGCCTATGCCACCCAGAAGTCCACGCGGAGAGGATGACCCGACCGGCCCTAACGTAGATCGTGAGCCTCGCAATCCTGATTTCGCGATGGCCCTTCACCAGCTCTTTGCCAGCTTCCTTAATCCGCGTGCGGTCCAGGGAGATGTCGTCTATTCTCAGGAGGCATTGGACCAGATTATCACAAATCTGATGGAAGCAAACCCACAGTCTAATGCCCCACCTCCTGCCTCGGAAGATGCGATCGCGAAGCTGTCAAAGAAAAAGCTAGATTCCGAAATGCTGGGGCCGGAACTGAAGGGCGAATGCACTATTTGCATTGACGAAGTGAATGTTGGAGACGAGATCACTGTGCTGCCGTGTAAGCACTGGTTTCACAACGATTGTGTCGTCTTATGGTTGAAGCAACACAATACCTGCCCCATCTGTCGTGCCTCCATCACCGGGGAGGCTGCCGGTCAACCCCGTGGGGATTCTTCCGCCTCCCAGCCTGGCCCTTCTGGGTTCTCTCCTTTCCCTAGGCCCGGGCCTGCAGAGAGACGGAGATCAAACCTACGCAACAGAGGAGAGGCTCGTCTCGATTCGATCCGAGACTTGGCTAATCCGCACGATCGCCGTCAGACGCCTAGGCGAGACTCGAACTCGCCCCCTATGGAGAGTCCTTTAGCGCAATCGCCAAGGGTCCGCAGTCCGTCCCCGTCTAGCCGCCGATCAACGCACAGTGACCGTACTCGTGAGAGAAGCTCGAATAGCCACAGCGGGCCCTTACACTGGCTGAGGGATCAGTTCAGAGGCGACCGACGACACTAAACGCCGAGTGGGCTCCCGCCATCATGGGAGACGTGAATTAGGACCACTCTCAGAAATTGGCTCACCGTTGGTTTTCTGTGTGGATCGGAAAGAAAGGCGAACCTTAGACGGGTAGCGGGGATGTGGCATCATACCGCTTATACGAGTTAACGAGATCCGAAACGATATCATGTGTCCTTCTCGCATGGGACATCCCTGGAATCTCCTTCATGTGAGTAGTCAGTGATCGGCAACCGCGAGGGACACTGAATCCGTATGGGATATCCCTTTTTGCGGAGTGTCGCTTTCTCGGAGGCTTCGTCAAATATAGATTTACTGAATCGGAATATGCGGGTTTTCCTGTGCTGCATACGACGGAGGGTGCGCAAGGCGTTAAGGAGTTTCCAAAGAGGGGAGGGAGGCCATACTGCTCTCTTTGTGGAACCAAGGCCCGCTCGACTCACTAGGAGCTAAGGTCTACGTACTAATCGGGATAGGCCTGCAGACTTGGAATAGCCGTGCGTTGCGAACAATATGAAATCGTCGATGATTAATAGTCCCTAGAGACGAATGCTTTTCCGTGACCGAGGAGGATCCCTGGTCGTAGGTCATGATGTTGAAGTGGCCCGCTCGTGATGGCAGGTGGGTTGGGCGGGAACGATGGACACTTGCTCGTAGCTCGGAGCGACCAACGACGCCTGTCCGTCTCCCTGCCGGCCCATGGAGTAAGTAAGATCACAGCGGCATTGAGTGGGTGCACCAATGCAAGTGGGTATGTATTTTATCGAATATATGTACACCTCGACACCAAGGAGGCACGCACTATCTTCTTTCTCCAAACTCCGGAAACGCCCGCCTGGTATCTCATATGGTTTTGAAAGGGGTGGGGAACAAAAAAACAGAGGCTTGTGGGGAAAAGGCCGTGGCAAGAAGCTCTTCGGTATGGTGGTAGGTACATAAATGTTATGGTTCGCAAAAAAAAGGCCACGATGGGCGTAGGAAGGGAAGATTAGTTCCCACCTCCGTTCTCCAGGATTTTCTCCCCCCGCCTTTGGGCTCTGAATGGCGAAGAAAAAAAAATATCTGCCGTGAGCACGTACCCAAACACGCCCTGAAAATAACCCCTCCCCTCCGCGTCTCATGGGCGGGTGTTGTACAGGGTACCGTCTCTTCTCTTCCTTGCCTCGTCGACCGTCTCCGTTTCTTTAGTACGAATCCACACCTCTGCAAAACCCCTTCTCCGAAGCCGCCCGTAACTAGGCTGATAGATAGGTAGGGACGGGGTATCTACGCTCAGGAACCCCCCGACAGCACCTCGAAGATGCCGCTCATGCTGTCGTGCGGCGGCGGCAGCACCGGCGCGAAGCCGGGGTGCGCGCCCCTCGTCCTCGCGGGCGACGGCTCCAGGAGGTCCAGCGCCGGCGAGCTCTCGGCCTCGCCGGCCATCGGGCAGAACGGCGACATGCGGATCGTGCGCGGGGTCGTGGGCGAGCCGGACGCGAGCGACGCGGCCGAGGACGACGACGCCGAGGAGGGCGAGTCGCCCGACAGGTACGCCATCAGCAGGTCGCGTACGTCCGCCGACGGCGCCGCCATCGTGGGCCACGGCCGGCTGATGCGCCGGTACGCCCTGTACTGCTGGGCCGCGGGGTCGGGGCTGCCGGCGCTGCGCGGCCTGCCGGGCGCCGCCGGTTCGACGGCGGAGAGGCCCCTCCCGACGTCGCCGGCGTGTTGTCTCGTCGTCGTCGGGGACGGCGGGTTCATCGCCAGCGGGGAGCGCAGGTCGAGGTTCGAAACGGCCTTGAGGAAGATGGTGCGGCGGCGGGTGGCCCGCGACGCGTCGGGCCCCTCGAAGAGGTCTAGGGCCTCGGCCACGGGCACGTTGCTCGGCGCCGTGTGGTTGAGGTCGCGCAGTAGCGCCTCGGCCTGGTTGTCGTCGAGGCCCGCCAGCAGGTCGACGACGCTGTCGACCGAGGGCTTGGCGCGGAGGTGGTGGGCTCTGTTGGACATATTTGCGTGAGAGAGAGTGTGTGTGCGCGTGCGTGTGGTGCTTTGACTATCAAGTCACTATTGGACCGTACTGGACTAAGCTAAGCTGAGCTTAAGCTGAAAAGGATGGATGGGCGAACGAAGGCTCGGTCGGACAGATTCGATCGTACTAGATCGGTCAATTGGTAGTCATGGATCGGACCGCGGGGGGGAACGTCGTGAGCCGAGCGGAAAAGCACAAATAAGAGAGCGGTATCGACTATTAATCTGTTATAGAACGAGTGGTTGCAGATTGCGAAAGGAAAAAGGAGGTATTAAGTTAAGGAACGTGTTTGGGACCAGGTAGGTAGGTGGTGGTGGTGGTGGTGGTTAGAAGAAGCGAGGGGACGTTCAGGGATTCCTCATGTCGTCTCGTCTGTATCAGGTGATAAGACGAGCGAAGCGAAAGAGAAGGAAGAACAGGCGAAGTCAGCTAGAGACCCCGAGTCGAAGTAGTCGAAGTTGGTTCTAGAGCTAGAAAGAAAGGAGAATGAACAATAATAACAACATCTCGGGAATGAATTGACTCGTGCGAAGCATAAGGTACAAAAAAAAGGTGATTTGCGTCTTGGCGCAATGTTCAGGAGATCGAGTGGGTCCTCTGTTCCTGGCCGGAGATCATAATATTTGCATTCCTTATTAGTACCTGTAATGTATGTATGTACATTAGGGAATTGTGATGACGAGATTGGCGGCGCCACCCCACCCATCCATCGATAACCTGCCTAGGAAGTACCAAGTTATGCAGACATCGAATATCTCTTTCCAACTTCATACACTCGGCGTCCTCACATCGGTTTCAACGGAACGATTTATCCTTTAAGAGAGCTAGAGAGAGGGTTTATCGTGAAGACTCGACGTCTGAGCTTCAGAGTGCCAGGGAAAACCGCGGAACAGGGGAGACGAGCGTCACCTGAGGGCTTTAGCTCCCAGCGCTAGGGGTGATGCTACTGTTTCACGGCATGGAGGTCTCGGCGGGACCCCAGTTCATGCTCGGCTGCATCCAGAGCTACCCGGTTAATGGGAATGGAACTCGCAGCTCACTCGTACATATCACCCGGAACGCCGATTGATGACAGCAGCACGGGCATTCTTACCGGCGCTCATATCATGGTCTATTGCGCGAGCCAGGGGCGGTCCCGGCCCCGCTTACAACACGTGGGAGTCCAGACGCCCACCCGACAAAAGACTGAAAGACCGGGGCAGGGCATGAGCTGGCCGCCTTCAGTTTACGGACGGCCACAAAGCTCGAGGTATCATCAATACCTTCGTCCGGTCCCAATACCGATCCATTTCTTCAATATCGGGACGGACGTCCTGTTTGTCTTCAGACAGTGACCGCATTCCAGCAGCTCCACTCCCACCTGGGTTTCGCTCACTTTGAAATCTATCACGGTTCGGCCAGTGGGAGGCCGAAGTCTCCTGCCGGCAGTACACCTCTTTTACGCATCTCGGCTACGAGCGTCAGCCCACTGTCGGGGAATTTTCGTGTCATTTCGTGAGAGCTAGGGACGGAAGAGTAGTTCATTAGCTGGTTCTTGTACTTCCCCCATCCCAACGGCTCTGCTGTGTGGAGCTGGCCATTTCTGTCGTGTCCTCATGATACTACGGCTTTGCCTCTATCTCCTTCGCCGACCTGGTGGACCAATTCTGATTCTGAAAAGGAATCAAAGGAGAACCGCAAGGGGTTCTGGCCCTCGAAAAAGGCCGTTCTAGACGGATTTTTCCCTGCCCAATATCCTCCTCGTAGCTATTATCGGTTTACAAGGTTCTATTGGGGGCGAAGACTCGCTTTTCAGTGCAGCTTCGTCGAAGTAGAGGGCTCTTTCGAGAATCTCGAGATCTTTTCATCTAAAAATCCTACCGGAAGGCATCCCTCTGCTCTTTTTTCGGATCTGATGGGGTTTCATCATACCGAGGGTTATGAAAAAGAAAAAAAAAATATCCCTGCATATAGGTATTAGTGCTGTCTCTCGGACACGAGCAGCGAAGATTTCGTCCTGACTTTGTCTACGGCTATAAAAGATTCTAGGCTAGAGGAGGGGCGTGAGCTTGTAACCCTGTATGAGAAGCTGCCGCTCGGAAAGTCTAATGAGAATCCTGGACGCAGAAGCATTTCATGTTTCGAAGTCTCAGGGGGGGAACGCGAGCAGTGTAGACGCAATTGACGTCCTCCAAGTTGTAATAGGTAAAGTAAAGTTGAAGAAGTACGGATAGCCGGGCGCTTACTGACATCCTACCCACACACCCCTCAGCTGAACCACCGGCCCCACAGGCACCATCGACAGCTTACCCCAAGTTTCTATCTGGGGCTCTGATTGATGTCGGCCAAGGGGAAGGGGGGGCGAAGGAGGGAAGCTCGTGTCCACACTGGTCGAGACCCTCGAGTTCTCGGCAGAGACTCGCTGACCGCCGTCATTTCGGATGCAGCGACGTGTCTAGCATCCAAACCTTATTGCCGGAACGACCAATGGACCTCCTCCCCGTCTTGCGCCGGCAAAGCTGCCCCAGCTGCCGGTCACGTGTCCCAGTGCCCGATCTGGCGAATCGGGTGTACGGTGAGAGAGACCGTGGTTTTACCTTTGTGCGCTCGACATTCACTGCCCTATCAAGTAATCCGTTACTCGAACTTTACGTATTTCTGAGATCCCCCCGATCCTAGGGTATCCGAGGGCATCTACCGTACGCATGACATATAAAACTGGGATTATCTGCTGCCCTGCCGGGACTCGGTTGTTTCTCGACAACTGCATACAAACAGAGTCTACGTGCGGTAGCCAGACGTGCAACAGTGGAACAAGCAGGAATCTTATCGTGAGATAATGGTTCGATACACAAACCTATCATCCGTCATCCACACTACTACGAGCTTCACCGTCTTTGACCGCCCATTCAATTTCTCGTGACGTCTTCTACTTATTCTCTGCTTTCATCGCGTCGTTGGAGCATACCTCTTTTCCTTTTGGCTCCGGAACAAAGCGAAAGGCTGCTCTAGCTAGTTCAGCTCACTACACAAGCAATATTTAGACGGTCAACATATAGCCTCCTACGTATAGATCTACCTACTACATATCCCCTCTTCCACATCTTCTCTCGCTCTCTCTGGTTAGCTGCCACCCGCTTGTCTGTGGAGGTAGAGGAACACGAGCTCAAAAGAAGCCGAATCCTAAACCCAACAACCATGGACCACGCCAGAGGACACTCGACGCCCAACATGCGTCCCTTCACGTAAGTCCCTCCTTCTTTTTTCTACGCTTCAACTCCGCCAACATAACTCAGTCTCAACTAACACGAGATACCCCCGGCCGGCAGCAGCAGCACCAAACACCGCGGATTAGCGCTCTTCGCCCTCGCGGCCGCCGGCCTGGCCGCCGCCGGTGTGCAGTACGGGCGCTCGGCGATGCGGCGCAACGAGCTGGCGCAGCGGCGGGGCGGGGCCGGCAGCGACGCGCCGAACCTGTACGTGAGCGTCGACCGGAGCGGCGGGGGTATCTGATCCGATCCGCATCCGGTGGCCGGATGGGGCCGGGTCGGGCCTTCGAGAGTATATGTAGGTAATAACGGGATGGGACGAGGTGAGGCAGACTCCTGTGTGTCTGTCTGTCTCTCCGTGCCTTCCTGACCAGGCCCGGTCCGGGTTCCGGATCCCGAACCCGAACCCGAACCTAAACTCGACACAACAACAACACCTAATATGATGTCCCGATCGATGGGCATCACATCACACGAGCGTCTTCAGTGGTAATAACTTTGGAGCCTAATCATGGGAGGTTAAAACCGAAGGACAAGAGAAAAAAAGATAGAGAAAGAGGTTGACAGATGTCTTCTGGCCCACCAGGCGGCCGTGGGGATATGATGGAATGGCTAACCAACATCGGGGCCGCGGCTAATTCTTAAAAGATTCACGCGTTCCGGAATCGGCGGGCGTTATACGAGGTCTAACGTAAGGGCAGACGGGAGACGGGGGATAGCGTTACGCTCGCGTACGTATCGTACTTGCATCACATGACAGACAGACCGGCCGATGGGCGCACGCCCTATGTATAATAGCTTCCGGCCCTTTCGCTTAGCTTGGGAAGGCTTTTAAAGATCATTAATGGATATGAATATGAACAACTAGACGAGTGAGATGCTCGCTAGAGCGCGTACAAATAGATTAAGACGCGGTCGAAAACGCCGACGCCGTGATTCTTCGAAGAAGCCATCTCGCGTGTGTCAACCGGGCTACGGGGAGCCGTGTATCCATCTCATGCCACTGGATTGTGTAACTAATGTATTGCCTACATAGCCATTGACGCGTCCCCAGAGGCGCTACTCTACGGAGACAGAGTAGGGCTTACAAGTCGAAATCGCTTAGGAATCGGAGTTGTTTTGACGGCATTATAGCATATCGTACTGTACTGCCCGCTCACTTGCTCACTTGGGGTGCGGCAGCAGCACCTTCCCCACGCGGAAACAAACCGAGATAAGGTTACACTGGACGAAGATAATTAAATTAAAGTTGCAGAAAACTGGTTATCCGTTTGTTCATTGAGTCTCATTACTAGGAAATCGAAGCCTAAGGGACCTAGGCATACGGACGTACATACAGATGGAAAGACGAGAAGAGACGGAAGAAAACGGGTAGTAAGCAAGTAAAAATATATGGATAGAGAAAATCGGCCCAGCGGCCTCTAAGCAAAACCCGACACCCCCCGGCTAGCTGTCCGGAACGCCATTGCCATCGTTCGTCCCTCTCCGCCGCGATCATGACCAAGAAAAAAAAAACGGTGATGCTGGGCCACCCAGTTGCTCGCAGAATCCCCCGCTCTTGACTTTGTTTCCCTTCCCTTTGTGCAAAACAACCAATCCGCAGTGAATATCATACGGAGCAAGAGGGAAGAGTTGCTTTTTAGAGACAGGATGACTGGATCCGCGGAAGAAGCCGTCCCAAGCAAAGAGGGGACCGGACGAACCAGACTAAGAAGCGATAAGGGTATCTTCGTATTAGACGGTCAGCTGACAATCCAATGGATGGAATACCGGCGGCTGTTCTACGCGATAGCTTGCAGTTTGAGGAGAGCCTATTCGCTATCATCAGCAGCGAAATCGTCGCTCGGCTCATCATCGTCATCATCAATCTGCAGATCATCCTCGTCCTCATCGCTCAGGTCGTCAGGGATGTAGATAGGCTTCGCCTTGGCAGCGGCCGCACGACCGGGCCTGGCGCGGGCGGCCGGCCGGGCCGGGGGGGAGTCCGCGTCGGGCATGTCGAGGTCATCCGCCTCGTCGCTGTCGACGATGTCGAAGACGTCTGCCCCCTTCTTCTTGGGAGCAGCCGCCTTGCCCTTCTTGACGCCGAAGGCCTTGGCCGCGGGCGAGAGTTGCACCGCTTTAGACGCCGGCTTTTTTGCCGGCGCTTCCTCCTTGGCCTTGTTCTTTGTGTTGGGGGGACGGGCGCGGTTCTTAATAGCCGGGCCCATGGAGGACGCGGCCTTGGACTTGGCCTCTTCGGTCGAAGAGCTAGAGGCCTTCGGTCTGCTCACGGGCTTGGAGACGGGCGGCAAGTCATCGTCAGACAGGAAACTGTCTAACACGTTGCTCTTCCGGGCACTCTTCTGTGGCGAAGAAGCTTTGGCAAGCAGCTCATAATTGGTGTCATCATGATCATCGAAGTCGAAACCCTTGGAAGGCTTGCTCTTGACCTTCAAGGCAGTGGTGCTGCTCTCCGGTCGTGACATGGCAAACAGACTAAGACGGCCAGTCTTGTCCTCCGGTGAGCCAGTGCCTTTGTTTGTGATACCCTTAACCATGGCGCCAACATCGCCAAGCATCTTGTCGTCATCGTCACTCTCGGACTCATCGTCATCTACGATCCAAGTCTTCGCCTTGGTGGCAGCAGCGCGCTTGCCCCTGGCTTTGACAGGTGCCTCCTCTTCTGACTCGTCTTCAACTGGGGCCGGCTTGTCTTTTTTGGTAGGCTTGCTCTTGAGGGCAGCGTAATCATCTTCGTCTGAGTCGTCGTCAATGAGCGTTGATTTCTTTTTAGCGGGTTTGCTCTTGACGGCACCATAATCATCTGAATCGTCGTCAACAGGCACCGACTTCTTTTTGACGGGTTCCTTTTTTGCGGGTTTACTCTTCAGCGCAGCGTAATCACCATCCGAGAAGGCGTCCGAGTCGTCGTCTGCCCCATCCAGGCCCGTCTTCTTGGGCTTTGGTGCAAATTTCTCAGCGAATCTCTGATGCGTCTTCTGCTCAATCTGCTTCTCAACGATCTTCGGTTTGGCAGAAGCTTTAGGGGCGGCCCTTGACTTAGCAACGGGGGCATAGTCGTCGTCATCCTTCGCCTTGCGTCCACGACCGGCCCCGATCTTCTTCGACGCACGGCGACCCATCCTACGAATAGTCGTGGTGATTTCAGCATCGAGGCGCAGTTGGTTCTCCCACTCCTCCTCGAACTCGTCGAGATCTTGGCACCAGAGGTCCTTCACGCTACGTGCCTCTAGTTCTAGCTCTTCGGACTTCTTTTTGCCGAGCTGCTCTTTGAGCCGATCGAGGCGTTCCTGAGTGAACGACCATATAGGCATCTGCGTAATATTAGCAATTTCCCATCGAACCCGTGACGAGACTCAACGCACAGAGAGAAGGTAGTCATAATCTCCTGCACCGCCCTCACTATCCACACCTTCCTCAGAATTTTCGCCGTCCTCGCCTTGGATCTCTTCCTCATCTGCCTTGGTCTTCTTGTTGTCCCGGTTCTTGGGGAAAGGGTCATACTCTCGTTTGCGGAGCTCGGCGACAATGACATTCTTCTTCTTGCGGGACACAACCAATTTTCCGTCCATAATCTCTGTGATGAACCTAGCCTGGTTCGTCAGTCGGAGCCAATCCGAGCGCAAGACACCAAGCCAGTATGCCTGAATCCGTCAGCATTCAATTCACCCATACAATCGATTCGTAGACAGCGTACCTTGCGCTCTTTGTACATCTTCAAGCGGAATTGGTAGAATTCCTCCAGGATGTCCTCAACTCTGTCGTATTTCCGGATCATGCCACGTGAATCGAATGCAACCAAATTGGAAGTGGCGACCTGCTTCGTCAGCTTGAACTTCTCAAGAAGGCCTTCGTCAAGGGCCGCCTTCATGTGCTTCTCATCCATCTGGATCTCAAAATGCACAGTGTTGTGATCGTTGAATTCCTTGTAATCCTTGATGAACGATGGCACCTTTTCACCACGGATGATGTCTTCGAGCTTTGCTTTGAAGTCATCAGTCCACATGCGAATAGGCAATTCGGTGATGACAACCTCATTAGGCTTCTTATCATCCACAAAGGCAATACCATTAAACTGGTAGCGGTTAGCATCTGCGGCTACTGGCGTGCCTTTCCAGCCCCTGAACCATGGGGTCATCGTCTCAAAAGGCTTCTCCTCCGAATCGTCTAGTCGGCCCATACGTCTCTTCAGGTTTTTGATGATGTCTGATGGATGATAGTTTGGAATTGAAGTACTCCATCCCGTACCAATACCATCTGCGCCGTTGATCAAGACCATGGGCACGACGGGCGCATAGACCTTGGGCTCAATCCGCTTGCCGTCTTCGACATGATGCTCCAGATTGGGTTCATCCAAGGGGTGGAACACACGGCGGGCGAACGGAGATAGACGGGTATGAATATATCGAGCACTAGCAGCGTCCGAGCCACCTGCGAGTCGAGAACCAAAGTTTCCGCTGGGCTCGAGACAGTTGACGTTGTTGGATCCCACGAAGTTTTGGGCGAGACCAATGATCGTCTGCTGCAGAGACGCTTCACCGTGATGGTAGGATGTCTGTTCGGATACGTAACCTGCCAACTCAATGACCTTCATATCCTTGGTCACGTTCCGCTTCAGGCAAGCATATATGACCTTACGCTGACCAGGCTTCAGACCATCAATGACTGATGGAATAGACCGCATGTTATCAGCCATACTAAACAGAATCAACTCCTTGTTGACAAAGTCGTTGTAGGTGATACTCTTAGACGAGTGGTCAAGATACGTGCCGGGCACGAAGTTGCCGAGCCATTCCTTACGAGCATCTGCCTTCTTCTTGGAGAAGGCAAGCTCGAGCAGCTCGGCTTCTTCTGGCTTCATCACATCGAATTCCTTCAGGTGGCTATCAAGGTCCTTGAAGTAGACCTGAGCATCCTCGTTCGAACTGGTACCCAAACCCTTGTAGTACTTGTAATGCCATCGCTTAATTTCAGCTTGATGTGCTTCCTTCCATTCCTCGTATTGAGGCTGTGTGAAGAAGGACTTCAATTTCAGAGGCTTCTTTGGATTCGGGCCCTGCCAGACCTTCACGATTGGCGTGATAAACTCCTGGAAGAACTCGGGGATCGTGAGCAACGAAGGGTATTGGACCTGTAGGAAATTGATGAGGAGACCTTTGATATGGCTACCGTCGTGATCCTGATCCGCCATGATCATCAAGTGACCGTATCGGAGACTCTTGGTATCAGTGTAGACTTGTTTGTGCTTCAGACCTAGGAACTGCTTGATGTTTTGAATCTCTTGATTCTTGGTGATCTGGTCGATTGATGCGTCACGAACATTGAGTAGTTTACCTCGGAGAGGGAAAACGCCAATGCGATCAGGGTCTAAGATTGCGCGTCCAGCAACAGCCAAACTCTTGGCAGAATCACCTTCAGTCAGGATCAGAGTGCACTCGTGACCATGCTTGGTGCCAGCCAAGTTAGCATCGACGAGCTTGCTGTTGCTAATCCTTGAACGTTTGTTGCCATCGCTCTTGGCGAGCAGCTTATCGGCCTTCTGCTCGGCAAAATGGATGATGTTGTTGATCGCATCTGTTTGGCCGATCTGCTTGAGGAACTTGTCCGACAAGGTACACTTGCTCCCAAACTGACTGGCTTTGGTAGTCATCTGTTCCTTGGTTTGCGAGTTGAAGGCGGGGTTGTTGATCAAGCAGTTGATGAAGATAAAGATGTGGTTTTTAATGTGGGCGGCCTTTAGGGAATGACCCTTCTTCTTCTTGTTCAGGGTCTTGAGAAGCGAATCGCAGATTTGGTCTGCGATATAGTTCACGTGGGTTCCGCCAGTAGTCGTAGCAATAGCATTCACAAACGAGACTTGCTGGAATGAGCCGTCAGATACCGCAAAGCCGATTTCCCACTCTGGATGAAGCTTCGAGTCCTCAAGGATGACCGTAGTGGAAGCATCGGCTCCCTCCTCGCCGCGTTCTTTGTTGATGGCCTTGGCGTACATCTCGCAGTATTTCTTGAAGTTGAGCTTGATATGGTTGTCGTTCAAGTACACCTTGATGCCCTGAACAGTGCCAGCCATATCATATACACGCCGGTAAAGTAGCGACTCGAGGTCGTCATCAATACCCTCCGGCATGCCAAAGCGCTCGAAATCCGGCTTGAAGGAAACACGCACGAAGTCACTAGACTTGCTAGAGCTGATTTTGGCCTTCTCCATCTTTCCCATGTTGTCTCTCCAGGTCTGCTTATATCTCTTCCCGTTCTTCGAATCCTGGCATTCCAGGGTGAATTCGGTACTGAAAACATTGCAGAGCTTAGCACCGTAGCCGTTTCGACCACCAACGGTCTTTTTCTCGTTGTCATCGAAGTTGGAACCAGCAAGGAGGTGGCCGAAGACCAACTCGGGAATATAGACGTTCTCTTTTTCATGCATCTCCACCGGGATACCTTTACCGTTGTTCTCGACGGTGATTCGACCCTCGCCGCGGTCGATAGTGACCTTCATATATGTCATGCTGGGGTCTCGTTGCTTGTTGTCAGCAGCATTGACGAGAATTTCGTCGAAAATCTTATAGAGGCCGGGTACGACGCCGACCTTAGGACGGAGCTCCATCTGGTTGGTCTCCTTGTTGAACACCCACATCTGCTGTTCGGTGCGCTCAACGGAACCGATATATGTGTCGGGACGTTTTATGATGTGTTCCAACTGAGTCAGCTTTTGATATGTTTCCGTGGCCGTCTTCTTCTTGCTAGGCTTCTGTTGTGGGGGGCCATCGAGCTGCATCATGCTGTCATTCTCGATCTCGGCCAAGGGATTGCCGCTTGACTTCTTAGCCGCGGGAGCCTTCTTCTGCTTCTTGGCACTTGGCGGAGTGTGCGAGAAACCAGAGTCACCATCGTCATCGTCGCTCTCGGGCACGGCGCGCTTCTTAGGAGCGGCCTTGCTCGTCTTTAATGTAGTCTGGACCATCTTCTTTGGGGCTGCCTTGGCTGCAGGTTTAGAGGCAGCTTGCTTCTTCACAGCAGGTTTGGCTTTCGGTTTCTGAGAAAGGTATATGTCAGTACCGTGTAGAAGCGACTGAAGCGCGTGGGTATACCGTTTAGAGATGTGACGGGAGAAGAGGGAAATTTTTGCATACCGGCTCGGGTGAATAACCGTCATCTGAGTCGTTCTCGACGTCAAAGACCGAGTCGTCCATAATGTCTGAATCCATGTTGAAGGAGGAAGGGGCGGCAATGCGCGCACGTGGAGAGTTGGGATGGAGGAAGAGAGGGATGTGTTTGCGCAAAGCCTTCGGAGGGGTGGCTCAATCGAAAGAATACGGCAATTATCCAGAACTGCAGCCGATAACGATCAAATTGTGTACGGCCGATTAGAATTAGCGATAGGGAAAGACCGTAAGGATTTTACACAAGGCGACGTATCCCAGCCTGACGTGTCTAGGAAAATATTGTTATCGGCTGCCGCGGTGGTGATAGAAGCCAGCGAGGGAGAAGAGGGCTGTGTTGATGTTGCGCCGGTATCTAATTAGCGAAAGTAAACAACCCGCACAACACAAATACATGTAACGCGTCTCGCGATGGCGCTTCGAGGCTCCAGCGTCCCCAAAATTGTCAAAAATGGGGGTCCTTCTTCTTTGGCGCGTTTGTCCTCCAATTGCAGTTGAGTATGCGTTTAGTGAGATAAGGTCAGATTTAGCGCGCAGACGAGGTGCCTTGTACCTCTCGCTTACTGCGCCACGGGTGCCTCACTAGCCACAATATGCAAGGCAAAGGGGGATGGGTTGCGGTTACCAACGTCAATCAATGTGGAAGCTACCAACGCGACTTCCTCGTTGAGACGGAAACAGCACTTCAGCTAATCACGGGAACGTGACCCAGATGTCTCGTTTATTCGGTCACATCTGGGCAAAATTAACCGCCATATGAACCATAGCCATAAATAATCACTCTTCAGTACTGTAATTAAGAAGCCCTTGCCGCGATGAATACTGAACCCGCACCAGCCCCTGCCAGAATATCGCGACTTGCCTGGACTAGTATCTGATCTCAGTCTGGATGGACCTAAAAAAAGCGACAAGTCACCAACCAGATTCACCAGCACTGTCCATCATTGTCGTGTGTGAGACGCCGACAAGTCATTGGTTCTCGTCAGGTCTCTCTGCCTGGACGAAGCTTCGACCTTGGTTCCTCCTCGCTCGAAGGGGGATTCCAAGGCTTAGCCCGGATGCTGGCAATTTCCTTAACTTCTCGTCTTACCAAAACACATGGCCTTCTAGGATCTCCTTGCAGCCTATTGGTAATATTTCTCCGCCCCCATGTGTTGTGCAACACGGCCACAAATGCTTCCCAATATGAAAAGAGGCATAAATTTCCCGAAGTCGACTGTATACACCCGTCAACCCGTGGCTTTGTAGCCGGGTCGTACCGCTTATTAACCTTCTCAAAGCCCTTCTCCTCCTGTCATCCTATGCTGTGCCACGAGAGCCACTGTACAATCATCTGAAACTTTGTTCTTACCTTAAATGGCCTTGACGACCCTCAGTCCCGTCCTAAAAGGGAACTCAGAAAGGCGATAGCGCGGAAGCAGCCCGATCGCTAAGTTTAGTCGATGCCATCTGCCTTTCTTGCCGTCGGATCCAATGTTCCGTACCTGTCAGATGAGAGACATAGGGCCGTAATCTAACCAGGATAACATTCTTCTGCTGCTGATGCATAGAACAGGTGGGGCATTCCCGCGTACCAGGCTCCCTACGAAAGATGAAGGCTTGGTACAGTTTCTCCATTACACGAGACAATAAGCTTGATCTCAAGTCTTTTGGCCGCTTGATAAGCGCGGATCTTTCTTCCGTGCTTAGGCTCGTCCGATGCGAAGTGGCTCTCCACTTGCCATATCCGTTTGTAGGCGGGCACTGATGATGGAATGATTTGCTTGGAGGGGGGGGGGGCAGAGAATTGGTAACATGAACGGTTGGCTGCAGACGTAGCGTAGTTGGAACCGCACACATTGACAGCTAAGTCCAGGGGCTCAGTGACTCGAGGATCCTCCTGCAGACGAGAAGTGGCTAGCCAGGGCCATGAATGCCCGGGCTTGTTCGGCGGACGGACAGGCGATAGAATACCAGCCCCTACCCAGCTAAGCCGAATCTCATATCACTTTCCTCGATAAATCTCCCGGCGCCACCATCTCTATCTTGTCATCTATCACCTTCGGCCACCGCCAAACCTCTCTTATGTTCATCTCGCTATTTGGAGGCTATTTGTAGCCTAGCGCTGAGAACCTAGCACAGTCGCTTGATCTACCACGGTGGCAACTACTCGTTATCAAAAGGGGCGCGTTACAATAGTCGATCGCCCTCTCTTAAAAAGCCAGAGAAGGATAAGACTCCGCCTCTGGGTTCCACGCGGACGCAATTTCTGTGCTTGTACGCATCTGGGCTCGTGGGGAAAACATGGGTAATTCTTGGTGACAGCAGCAATCTCCGCATTCCACTTCAGCCTTTGCCGAGAGGGTAACCCTTTGGGCATGCTCGCACTTCTCGAAGGGACACGAGATGATTCTTTTACGCGGATGAAAGGGCCATTGGGAAGTTTTCGGATACGCGCAGAGCTCTCCACTAAAGGAATCGCCTTCTCGGCGGTCAAGCAAGGTGAACCTCGCTGTCTTTGATGACCGACCTCCAAAGCATGCCTCGCAGCGAGGTGACCGGGTGACGGGGTGGCTGACTTCCCTGTAAACACCCCGCCCCTTTACGTTGAGAGACATGGTACACGTGTGTCGAGTCAAGCAATCTTTTGTCTGGGATCTCGTCTGCCTCCCAGAGCCCTTTCTTTGTTCTACCCTCCTCAGAAACCTGCCCTAGCTGGGTAACTTGGACCGCACTATCTGCAGCTTCCCGGCAGGTTACTTTCTGTCAAGAGTCTTCTATGCATTTTCAAACAAGCCAGGTTCCTGTTTGGGGGCCTCTCCACCGTACAATATTTGCTGTATCAAACTCATTTGTTGTCTCTAGCGACAGGTCCGCTGCGTCATGCAGTCGCCTGTGATCGCCCCTTTCGGGCCAAGAATTTGGGCTGGTGAAATCTAATGAAACCTGCCTTACCTCGATGCTTTCCTGGGAAATCCATGGGGTCGACATGATACAACTAGTACTGCTTGAGCTCATCGTAGCGGCTACGATCACGGGAGTCGACGGCATTGCTAGGCCCTCTGAAGTAGTCACCAGTCCCAAAATGCCCAGTAGGAAGTTACTGCTCCGGCCAGGGCCTCTTATTCACCCAATAACTCTGGCTCAGCCGTCTTAGTCTTTGATAAATGACCCATGACCGTGTCGGCCTCGTCCTGCCTCGTCCGCTAACCCGTCACCTATCACTTCGTGGCTTTGAACTCGATCTCTCCCAAAAGGCGGTGGGCGTACACAAACGGGCATCTCTACCCTCACAGGTCGATTCCAAGACATCTTCGACAAAGGGAACTCTGCGCCGAATACGCCGATTCGACAAGGCAGCACCGGTCACCGCCAAGTAGTCTGCATATAGTTGCATGACTGGAGACAGTCAAGAAGAAAGCAATCTTTAACCAACCTTGTGCCAACATCGGCTCATAGTCTGGCGAGGAGGGTAGCATCAAATCCTCATCTGTTTGCCCAAATTCAAAAAGACCTGGGTCTCCTCTCTCGCCCTTTCCTCTCTATCTTCCTGCTGGGCTGCTGCAAGCGCTGTCTAAGTTTCCTCCTTAAGAATATCCATTCGGTTTTTTGTAGACTACATCCATCGGTGTTGCCTTTGCCCGCAGCAGTACTCCATCCTGTTTCAAGACATCCCCCACTGGCTTTCACCGCCATGCTATCTCTATCGTCTCTTCTTAATCCTGCCCCTCCGGGGCCACCAATCAATCGGTTTCCGCCAAGTCCAGCTTCGTCCTCCCCAGCGACGTCTTTTGCTGACGACTCGTCATTCCTGGACCATCGCATCATGCCAAAACAGAAGATACCCAAGGACGCTGCCGTGTTCAACACCAAGAGTAGGCCCAAGGGGGTTGTCAACTTCGCTCCCTACGAGAGACTTGACGAGGCATCTCTCTGCCAGGTGCGGAAGTTCCAGGTATTCCCGCTCGGGAGGATACAGGAGTACTGCCGGCACATCCCCTATAACAGCGGGAAGAAGGACTTCTACGTGAAGACTGGCCGGGAAAGCTTCGAAGGTAAAATGCGCACACTCCCGAGACTCCCGAGAGCTGCTGACAAGTTGACACAATCACAGTCTTCCAGTACGTTTTCAAGGTTCCCGGGGAGGATGCCGAGTATGTCGTTATGTGGGACTACAACGTCGGCCTCGTCCGCATGACTCCTTTCTTTAAGTGTTGCAAGTATCCCAAGGTAAGTCGGCCTCAAAGGAGTGTCGAATCGTCGCTGATGGCTTCTAGACAACGCCGGCCAAGATGCTGAATGCGAACCCCGGTCTCAAGGACATCACACACAGCATTACCGGCGGTTCCATTATGGCTCAAGGTACGTCCCCAGGCTTGGCCATATGCTCTACCCACGCCCCAGCTAACAAACAGCGCAAGGCTATTGGATGCCATACCACTGCGCCAGAGCCGTCTGCGCCACCTTCTGCCAGCGCATCGCGGGGGCCCTGATCCCCATCTTCGGACCCGACTTCCCGTCGCTGTGCACGCCGACGGACACGCCGGAGTACAGCCGGATGGTCATCGACCCGGCCATCGTGGCGCAGGCGACCAGGGAGAGCGAGCATTTCCGCCGCATGTACAACACCATGCTCACCTCCGGGGGCAGTGGCATCAGCCCCAAGCGAGACCGGCGGCTGTTGCGGAACCCGTACGAGGACGGCAGACAGCACCCCCGGTACCGCATCCACAAGACGTCCATCAACCCCTGCGACAACCCCTACGGCACGGACACCGACAGCGACCCGGCCCCGGCCACGGAGCAAGGCATGAGCGATCGTTATCTATACACGCCCGTGCCTTCGGTCCCGACCTTCCGTACTCACAGCGGCTGGACGCCGGCAAACATGCTTCCGCACTACGAGGCACCCGGGCCGAGCCCCTGGCTGAGCGCTGTCCCACGGCTCACGATCTCGAGCAGCAGGCTCGCAGCGGCGCATCCACCGCCGCCCCCTCCGCCACAGCCCATACATCCCCCTCCCCTGCGCTCGTCATACCATCAAGCGTACCCCTCTCCGCAGCATCCGTGGCGGGCGGGCAAGCGCTCCGCGGACCACATCGACTCGGATTACGAGTACGACGGCGGCGAAAGCAGAACGGCCACCACGACGGGGTCCAACACGGCGGCGGCGAGTCCGTCGGGGGAGGACAGACCCTCCGACAGGACGGCCCTTGGAGCGGACAAGAACGCGGCGATGCTGCTCATGAACCTCAGCGTGCGGGATTTGGTTGGGGACGCCAAGGGCAAGACGAAGGAGGGTTCTAGCGTCGCGGTGGCGTCGGCAACGACCTCGCCTCGCGACAGTGCCTTTCCGCGGACTAAAAGGATAAGGTCGAACTCCATGTAGTAGGTAGTGGCCATTGGGTTATTTTAGGGGCGCCTTCGGTCTGGAGTGGAACATTGTCATTTAACCTGTAGCTGTAAGGGTGTCCTTGGCGCGGGAAAAGGTCGAGCAATCACCAGGGGTTCGCTGAAGTTAGTGTCGGGCTTGGAGCGTTGGGCATACCCCTTTCATGGCAGGCAGCCATGGTGTAATATTTTACCACTTGAGGTCACATCTCTAGGTAGCAGAAATACGGTGATTTTCCAAAGGACAGTTGACTTTTTCGTTTTTGAAACCTGGTTTGAGACACTAAGGTTTTATTTTTATTTGTCCCGAAAGCCAGCGCCTTAACCACCTCCCCTCTCCGCCGCCCTCTTCGCCTTGAACTCCTGCACCCAGGCCTCGGCCTTGGCCTTGGGGAGCACGAACAGGCGGACGACCTCGTCGACGACCTCGACCCTGCCGGACGACAGGGCCTTGAGCAGGGGCGCCTTCTTGCCGACCTTGACGAGGCCGCCGGCCGTCGTCTCCATGTAGCACTCGACGCCCTCGAGCGTGTACTCGCCGGCGGCGTCCCAGGGCAGCGGGAGCACGTAGGCGAGGTGGTCGGCGAGGCACTCGGTCTCGTTGAAGGCCTTGACGAAGTCGCTCTCGAGGTGCGCGGGGTACAGCAGCACGGTGGGGAAGCTGAGCGAGCTGCGCGGGTCGTCCGGGTCCGGCACGAGCCGCAGCCCCGCGTCCTCCATCTGGGGCGGCCGCGCCGTGGCGCGCGTCCGGATGCCGCGGGCCTTGAGCGCCGCGCGCAACAGGGCCTCGCGCCGCCGCTCCGTCGCCAGCCGCTCCTCCTCCTTGCGCCGCCGCGCCGCCGCCTCCTCCGCCTTAGCGACGATGTCGCGCGCCACGCCCCGCAGCGCCGCGTTGTCCGGGTCGACACCGAGGCCCCGCGCGCAGGCGTCGTCGGCCTCCTCGATGCGACCCACGGCCGCCAGCGCCCGCGCCGACCGGTAGTACGCCTTGACGTTGCGGTCGTTGAGGCGCAGGGCGGCGGCGCCGTCGAGCCAGCAGCTGCGGTAGTTGCGGAGCTCGAGGTGGCAGGCGGCGCGGTTGACGTAGAGGGCCTCGAGGATTGCGCGCTGGCGGCGGGCCGTCTCGGCCTCGTCTTGGGGCTTCCCGTGCTCATCCTCCTCGGGCGTCGTCGGCTCGCCGTTCCTGCGCTTGCGCTCCTCGGCCGCCAGCACCAGCACGCCCTTGGTGTAGAACTCCTTGGCGTCGGCCCAGCGGCGCGCCTTGAAGCACTCGTTGCCGCACTCCTTGAAGTCCGACGCAACCTCGCTCGGTGCGCCCTCGTACGCGAGCGCTTTGAACGCCTCCGTCTCGTCGTTCTCCTCCAGCTCCGTCATGAAGAACGGCGATTTCTTCAGGTCCGCCACCACCTCGTCCACCGTCTTGTTGCTCTCCATGGCCCGGCCGGGCGAGAGCTCCGGCAGCATCTGAGCCGTTGTCGTGCTGGGCGCCTCTACTGCATCCCGTTCTGCTGCTTGTGGCTGTGCTTGTGATTCATTGGTGGTTACCCCGAGCCGCTCTGCGACATCGTCGCTGATCTGTTCGATGCTCATTGTGGAAATTCGTCACCCATATGCTGGCCGATTGCCTTGTGTCTCAAAGTAATATAACTTCCCAATCTTTGAAAACTGGGTTTTCAGCGGCTATGTCCTCCGTTTCCGTATGGTGAAATTTGAGTCATCCGAAATTGTACGAAGTAGAATGCTGCGGGCTACAATTCACCCCACAAATGAGTTCATATGCATGTAAACCAGATGGAAATATCTATCTAGCCAGAACTCCAAATCCTCGACTTTCTAACATGTTCTATATTATGCCACCACACCATTTGCCTCTACCTCTTTCTTTTCCTCATTCAGGGGGATTGTAGAACCTGCACCGTTTATCTCGGCGAGCGTCTTCTGCACTGCCGCCAGAAACCTAGTCACCTCCTCCTCAGTCCCTACTGTAACCCGCAGGCAGCCAAGACAGCCATGCTCCTTACCCCTGAACCGTACTACGACGCCTTTGACCTCCGCCAGTCTCTCATACACGGCCAGGGCTGTTGCATTGTCGGGTTCGCCTTTGGCGTTCAGGATCTCATACAGCAAGAAGTTGCTGGCTGTCCCGCCCCTTAGCCGCCCAACTCCTTTGATTTTCGGTAACTCCTCTATCAGCCTATCCCGCTGCTTCATGATCCTTTCCCGGTTCGCTCGCATAACAGCAAGTCCGTCCTCCGAGATCACATAAGATGCCAGAGCGCTAGTCGGACTAGAGATGTTGTACGGCGCCTTCAGGCTGTTGAGGATGCGCGCGATCGGGGGTGACGTAAAAGCAGCTCCCAGCCGGATCCCTGCCATCCCGAAGGCTTTTGACAGTGTCTGCATCACTACCAGGTTCGGCCATTCAGCCACCCACTCCGCCAGTGATGCCCCTTCGGGTGCGAAGTCGATATATGCCTCATCAAGCACCACGACGCCGTTCCAAGTAGGGTGCTCAAGGACCCTTTTCACATCTTCCTTCGCTACTAAGGAGCCGGTCGGGTTTCCGGGCGAGCAGAGGTAGACTAGTTTGATATTCTTCTCGTTTGATAAAGTCGTGGCTACCTTTTCCGTGTCGAGCGCGAACGTCGGAGCCGGTAATAGGGGTACCTTGACCAAGCCGACGTCATTCACCTGCGCGGAGACGGAGTACATGCCATACGTCGGCGGACAGACAAGAATGCGATCTTGTCGGGGGACGCAAAAGCAACGTAGCAGCGCATCGATGGCCTCGTCGCTGCCGACGCCGACAAATAGATTATCCGGCGTGATTGCCTTGTCGGTGTGGTGGTGGGTATTACGCAAGTGGCAGAGCAGCTGCTTCAGGTCGCGCTGGTGGGGGTCCGGATATCTGTGAAGGCCGAGAAGATCTATTTCCGGGCCAGAAGAAGATGACGCAGCTGAGACAGCAGCGGCGGGTAATGACGGCCCGTACGCGTTCTCGTTTGCGTCTAGCAAAATGTTTGTGCCATCATCTTTATAATCGCTATGCCGACTTGATTTAGTACTTCAGCCAGCAAACTTGAGGAGTTAGGCCAAACCCACTCTCGTGCACACCGATACGGCTCAAGCGCCAAGATGTTGGGCCTGGCGCAAGTTTGCAGATTGAAAGGTGACATTGTCTTGTAGCCCCGGACACAGACGACCCTGTGGCAGTGTTCGAGATCCCTATTCAATATATGTGTGTGGTTTGACTCAGTTACTGAGTCTCAATTCTGTTCGACGAAGTCTGCTCAGTGTCATATAAGGTTTCGGGATGCAATACGTAGTCCGGCTCCGGAGCGACTTAGCGACGCAGACTTCCATTGATAAGAATCTCGGTTAGAAAGATATGATGTAAGAGGACACAAAGCTGCGTAGCCGAGAAACTAAGGGGGTTTCTGTGCGTATCGTTGTCTACGTCTTCGAAACTGTCTTTACATCTGCAGAATAATGGGACGAAGACTACCATTTAATTTATTTCTACGGCCTGAAAGAGGCTCGTTGCTATACACACGGATTCTTTATTTCGTAAATGACAGTCATAGATGTATTTTATGCCACTATGCGTGCCTAAACTCTAATTATGCCCATCGCAATGGCATCTTCTTGATAAAAAGGGTTGCCGAGTAAAACAAACGCCATGCGCCTTGCTATATGTTACACGCCTGTACACGTTCTAATGCAATGGTTTCCCTTTTGTTCTGTACGAATGCGCCGCTTTACCTCCTTTCCCCTCCATTTAGCCCACCGATCATGCCATAGTCCAGGCGAGCATCAAGCACAGTCCCATCGAAGACCATCGCCAACCGGCGACAGCACTTCCCGAAACCCTTATCGGCGACTCGACTCTCTTAGTAGGCATCTCCGTGACAGGCAAATCGGATGTGGGCGTCGGTGAATCCTCAGAAGAGTCTCGGACGCGCTTGATCTCGCCTGCCTGGAATGGCGGCGTAGCTTCTTGGGCTAGTAGGCCTTGCACAGTCTCCAGCGCGCTCATCTGCTGCCCCAGGCCCGGTACACCATCATATCCACCCGTATACCATTTTTGCCCGCATGTCGTCCCATCTTCACCACCAGAGCAGGCCTTCCCAGCGGCGATTGCAGAAGCAGTCAGAAGCGTCCGGACCTCAGGTAGAGTGGACGGCATCATTCTCGTCGTGGCCCAGAGAAAGCGAGACACGTATCCTTTGAATGATTTCTGGTCGGTGTTGCATATCCCGTAGGGCTCGCAGGCTGCCTCGTACATGATATTCGTCGCGTTCTCGAACGGGCTGAAGTATACTCGAGCACCTTTGAGGAGCTTGGCGGTGCGGTCACCCCATGTCTCGTCTCCATTGGTGTAGTTGTATAGGACAGCTGCACCATATGTATAAACGGCCTGCGTATACGAAAACTGGTGCGGGTTGACGGTGGCGCAATTATCCTTGGCATCTACACCATCATAGACGAAATACCATTGCTTGTCGATTAAACCAACGCTATCCGACCAATCCCATACCTTCTGTGCCCAATCGAAGTATGTGTCATTCCCAGTCATACGCGCCAGGCGCGCTGACATCTGGAAAAAGCCGCCGTTGGAAATAGAATTTTTATAGTTCATACCATTGGGGTTGTCGGGGAAAATCTGCCAAGTGAATCCGCCTCCGCAATGTGTCGTGTTCCATCTGACGACCATGGAGTTCCAGATGTTGGTTGCGAGATCCAGCCAATGAGGAATAGATTCATCCGGCTGGGGAAAGTTTCGCTCGGCTGCCTCTAGTACAGCGAAGGCCCAGAAAGCCTGGTCGTCATTCCCGGTACTTCCTCTATGCTGCTCTGTCATATAATCGAAGTTGGGCCCAACCTGTGAGAGAAGCGCTTCCGTCACCACATCGTCATAGGTTGAATCTCCAGTGTAATGGGAGTAATCTAGCATAGCACCCCAAGCTGCGCCGGCTTGCCACCAGTCTATGAGGCAGTACGTTAGCCATTGCTCAAAGGAGAGGAGACGAAAACCTCACAGTGTGGTTCCGGGAAAACTCCGATAGTCTGTTAACAGGCAGTCAGTCGATGTGTGTTTAAGTGTCTGTATGTCATCTATACCTCTGGGGTTTTCGTCACGTTCCCACTATACCATGACATCGTCCCATGAGCTAGAGTACTAGCAACACTTCGGATAGAATCTAACACATCATCAGCCCATCTCATCAGCTTGAACTCGCGATTATCGTACCTGCGTTCACGACATCAAGGTCCTTTGGCGCCACGAAGGCTGCTGCGGCAGAGGCCGCCCGCACTGCATCGGCGATCATAGTGCTTATATTCCCGGTGAGATTTCAGGTATGCCGGAGGAGTGTTGTTTCGTTGGAGACTTAGAAGCGAATCGGCCCTTGCTTGTTAAGAAGTAAGGCAGATTAGGTATGATGTAGAGGATTGAAGATTGAACGAATGCCCTTAACGAATGCAAGGCGGACCAAGATACTCAAGTATGGTTATTGCCCACGCCAGGTAGGAAGTGAAGTAAAGAAACAAGGAGTGCTGAAGGGAGTTCACCGACTTGTGTCACAGGGAATGATAAGGAAGAAGGATTGATCAAAAGAACGGCACTGTTGAGGAAAGAGTAAGTCGATGCGAATTAAGTAACAGTCACAGAAGCTGAAGGTGAAGTATGTCAACTCATTGTGACTTGAACATGTGAGCCTCCGCGTATATAAATTTTACCTTGGTGACTTATTGGTACCATGCAAACCGGCAGATAGCTAACGCCTAAGCGCGCTGCGAATCTGGATTGTGCTGCAAGAGGAAGTCAAGAATCATTATCTAGCACCTGGTTGGCTGGCTGTTCCGTTTCCAATCGGACAAGGGTGGATGGGGTAGATCGAGGTGTAACCCATCGTCTATCTTTCCCAAGCAAGAAGTAATGTGATACCAAGCATCAGGTTGCTCAAGTGGACAATCCCAAGCATTGCCAATCGTCGGCCTCCCATTGGCGGCCGATAATTGTGTTTATTCTTACCTGCTTACAAGGCGTCCTAGGTATGTTGCTAGAGTCAAGAAGGGCCAAGGTAGTTAGTCATCTGCCCCTAGTCGACTGCAGGTATTACCGAAATCGTTCAAGTACTTTGTACCCATCGTCACGATGTACAAGAAACTCTTGAAGGAATCATAACCGGAATAACAGGCAAAAGAAATGGACGTGAATATCAGAAAACTAGGGCGCAACGCCAGTGCAGATTCCAGCTGATAGCAGCGAGCATTAGCGCATAGATTAGCCAAGAGTAGTGGGGACATGAGGACTTCTTGCAACTTTGGCTGGTTGTCAATTATTGGTTCTGTTTTTAGAGCCAGGTGCTACAAGGTGTCCTGAAATGACTTGAAAACGGACTCTTTTGGTAGTAGCGGTAGCTGGGGGTTCTTGAAAGTGCTGCACAGAATTTGACGGCTACTTAGTAACAGCCTTCGAGGTCTCTCAATGGTCTATTTCGGGATTCTAATGTTTGGAAAATGTGAATGAGGTAACTACAGGTCTGGTCCATAGACTGGGGAGGCAGAAACCCGGGATCCAATAAGCGATAATGGTATTTTATCTCGTCGCGAAAGGCCCTCTCCACGCTTGTGGTCTTGCCGCGCGGTTGCGTTAACCAACAGCTTGAGGGGTACTGGATACCCGCCGATCCGACATGAACTTATCGGCAGCGCGCCTTAAAACCCTCCCTCCCTTCTCTGCTACGAGTCATTTGAAGTCTTTAGAAATGGCGTGATCGATCTATGTGTTTCACTTGTGCCAGGCTAAGTAGTCTTCCTACTAGCACATGTAGAAAATTCTCACATTTCACCTACTAAAATATAAGGCTGGCTTGACTATTTTGGCCAGGGTCTGAGACTCCTTACCATATCGTCAATTCCGGTCAGACTCTGATAGCCCTCCGGACATTAAAAGTCTAGACTAACAGCCGGCGCAACGTGACGCCAATAGAGCCACGAGCAATCACCTCTAAATGTCAAGCTACAAGGTGGAACGAAACACATGGCCGGATATGTGGTGATAAGACTTGAAGTCTTTGTATTTCATAGCGTTAGAGGCTTTTCTCGATGTTGCGTTACTTCTAGACTGGCCAGACCCGATTCTCCAGCCTCTAGACTACGCTATTGGGGTGGAAAAGCCAGCTACAGAAGAGCAATCGGCAATATAATACACTCCTGCTTCGGATATGCTCTAGGTCCAATGCAGAGTATGTCGGAGTTAGCTACCAGCAAAGTCTCCGAGAGTTTTCAATCTTTGAAGGTGGAGGTGGACATCAAGGACTGTCGTGATTATGTATTCAAACAATTCCCCCACGTATCCATCCTGACCCGTATGGTAGGCAAGGAAACGCAACGAAGAAGGGGGGGGAAAGAATGGATAGGTTTATTTTTTTTTTTAAAAAAAAAAAAAAAAAAACAAAAGTTCCAGCACCAACCGATTAAGAGAGTACCTGCCAGCGAAAATAGGAGAGAAAGGATGAGTTGGGGGAGGTAATTTGACAAAAATTCTGACCGTCGGTATAATGAGGAAATTTAACCCTCTATGAGATGGACTCGCGGGGAATCGAACCCCGGACCACTCCCAAGTTTCCCTTCATATTTAATGAGGTGCTAAGGGAGTATTATACCACTAAACCACAAGCCCCGGTTGAGATTTCAAAATTTTAGTATAGTTTATATAGCGGTGTTAGCGAAGTGCAACCGTTTTTTCTCTCTTTTCCCGAATCCCGTACCCCCTAACCCTGCTTCGGGTGCTCTAGTGGAACGCCGGTGGAAGCTGGATCCGCACCCGTTTGGGAAGGCCATATGTGGCGCTTACTGTTCCGTGCTTATGGTTGTGATTACTAAACTCCAACTAGCCTGGTCATTTCTCAGGTGTGTTATTCGGCCGCCCTTCACCTCTTCCGGAAGCTCCGGGCGAGAGGCCCCGTATTTACTTACTACATTACTTATATCTCGAGCCGAGCCCATAGCTCGGCTGAATCCTACGGAGGCTTTCGGCAGTATTCTACACCGGTAGGCAAGAAGTTGGCAGGTCGAATATTTCATGGATATTCGTTGTGGTTTTCCCAACAGTCATCAACCCGACCCTTTCGGCTACCGTTGCCTGTTGGCAGCAGTTCTCCCTGCTTACTGTCTTTGGAGCATTGTAGGATGGGGAAGCGGGCATCTCTAGGTGTGGGGGATCGCTTAGCGCAAAGCGGCGATGCACAAACCACATTTAAGTTCAGCTGCACAGTCGTCTTCCCACCTGGTACCAGTTGACGATCCCAAGCACGCGCTAGGCTGAGCAACAGAATAGTTATTCAAATTAAGCCTAACTTTGTTGCACCTTAGTGTTGTGACACGGGAATGTTAATAGGTCTTCTGCTGGCGTAGGGCTACGAGCACATATATCCCCGAAATTCGCCAGTTGTGTGTGACCTACATCTTTATAACAATTGCTAGGTATGTATAACGCTTACGTAGACGGTTGTAGATGCAAGACCTATGTCGCTGGTGAAGCCAGGTTAGAACCCTTGGGTTTCGAGTTTCTCAACTCACTCAACCACCTGGGGTCCTGGTCATCCCCTTGAACCCCCAAGTTGAAGCACACTAACGCCGAGTGCCGAGTCCATAGGCGCCAAGACATCGATCATAGTGTTCTTTGATGACGATGTTGAATCCGGCAGGTGCGTTTCTCCCATTTTGCGGCACTGTAACGTTGTCGACCGCGGCTCCAAGCCGCTATGCCCAGACTTTTCTGTTTCCGAGTTTGGGTATTTGGGGTATTTGCTTCTCGCAGTCATCCATTGGGACCCAGGAATGCCTCGAAGACAGCTCACGGCTCGAGTTTTCTGTCAGGCCATCAAAGCCTCCTCCAGTTTACAGCTCGACGGCGTTGACCCACTCGGCGGAGTTGGGATATTCTCTGCAGATGGGAAAGCGGAGCCTGACGTGGGTGCCCCAGAAGCCCATTTTCCCACGCTGGTGGAGAGGACTTGGTGGATTATAAGCGAGCTAAGGCATCCAGAGTAAGCAGATGTTGCGTTGTACTGACAACTGCTCAATGATGCGTGAAAACGGCACAGTTATAGGCTTTGGATTGAGTTACTAATCCTTAATGCGTATGCCGCAAAACAAAGATCCCCCGATCCAAGAGTACCAATCCTTGCAGCAACCGAAGCCCTACACGCCGCTCAGCGCGTAGATTCAACCCAATGAATGGGGAGTGCCCTCGGCACTAAGAGCTGGGGTGGCATAGGTCCGCTCTTTTAGGCAGCTATCAGATTCCATCGGTTAGACGAAGAGTTAGCAACTTCCGCTTGCGAACAAAACCAGGACATAGAACTACGGTATTAACCCTCGAAATTCGGAAAATGCTAGCGGCTCGGCTTAAGCTATATACAGCTAAGGAGTGAAGATCCCAAGCTTGCTTAATAATGGTCTAGCTGAATTTAGTCTACAGCGAACATAAGCTAGCTATAATTAGAGCCATAAAATCCCAGACTGGGCAATCTTGAGGAGGCTTACATTAACTATTTCCGAGTTTCAAGGATGCAGTGGAGGCTGATAGACACCTCTTGGTACGGTGTCCGAGACGGCTTATTCTCTTATTTCAAAAAAAAATTCAATATACGTACACTCAAAGTTTAAATTAAACCTAGCTACTTAAGTAGATTTTTAAGCTAGGTATATGCGTTAAGTTAATAATCGCTATATTAAATATTATAAGATCTTATTAACTAAAAAATTGGTATAATTTAATATATTATTAATTAATAAAATTTTAATTTATATTAAATAATTTTACCCTGTATTTTTCATACATTTATTACTAATATTATTTAAATCGAGTTATCAAAATAGTTTAAATAACATTAAGGTTACAAGGTTTTCAAATATTTTTATAAATTATATAAAATTAAATATAATATAATACAGTCGAATATATATAAATATTAATGAGTTTTCGTTTATTAAATCTTATGTAAATAAACGTTAATTACTAAAAATAATCAAATTAAAAAAACGTTTACTTTTAAAATAAATTAAACTTCAAATAACGAAAACGCGTTTAGTCGAACAATTAACGAGTTCGAAATAAATAAAATCCTATAAAGTACAGTTATTTCTAATAACTGTTATCGATATAAAAAAGATTTTTGATAATTATACTTAAAAGATTTAACGGTATTTCGAATAATTAAAAGGTTATAATTTATTAATTTAATTAAATTAAAAAACTTGTATATAGAAATACTTAATATTATCGAAAAATATAAAATATATAAAGTGAAATCGAATAAAATTTAATAATCGGAGGCGATAAAAAGATTTAATTTATTTTTACATAAAATATATTTATATAACTTAAGTTTTTTAAAAATATAATATTAGAAAAAGTTAAATCGAAATTAATTTTAATATTATTTGTAATTATACAGTTTGAATTTTCGCAGTTAATATATTAATGCTAAATATATAAGTTTATTAAATTTCGTAAAGTTTAATAAAATAAAAGTTTAAAAATACGCAAAAAATATATAATTGTTATAAAAACAAAAGTCTTTATTTTAAAAAATCTATTTTTAAGGCCTAGCGCGAATCGCTACGGCTAAATTTCGGACAAAAAGGCTTGGCATCTTAAGGTGATTTAAATAATCTAGGTAATCTGTTTTTAGATAATATAAATGTAACAGATTTACAATATACTTATTAAAAATAGAAGAATATATAACGAACTAGTTTTTTATATAAATAATAACTGATTTAATGTTACTTGTTAATTTTTAATTTAAGTTTATAGCTAAAAATAATTGTTTTTTATTATAAAAAATATATAAATTGTTTAACGAATAAACTTTAAAATTATTTTGTATATTATTATTATCTATAAATTTAAATGTTATTTCGAGTATTACTTATATCTTTAAATAAATATATAACAGGTTCGTTGTATTTTGTTAATTCTTTAATTAATAACTGGTGAATAATTTATCGCCTAATTATAATACAAGTTTTTTTAAATTTAATGCAAACGATAATATAAGATAATACTTAAAAATAAATAATATATCGAATTTTTATTATAAAATAATAAAAATTAATTATCTAATTAAATAACTTCTTTTTTTAAAGATTTTTAAATAATCAATAATATAGTATTAGTAATTATCCGATCGTAAAAAAGCCCTTTTTTAATAATAATTTACCTCTGTAAAAATATTATTAAAGTTTAAATATTTAAAATTAAGAGAAAAAAAAGAAAAACTATAAAGCTTAATAAAAGAGGAAAAAAAGAATTAACGTTTAACGAAAAGTTTTATATTTTAATAATAGAAGTTAAAGCTTTAAAAAAAACTAAATACGTTTAATAACGAAACTCTTCGATTTTATTATAATTTGACGCGAATTCATTTTGTAAAATAAATATATTGTTTTTATTTATTATAAAATATTATATATTAAAAGTTATAAATTAATTTTAAGTCTTATAACCAAATTCTTAATATAAAGGGATTTTTAATATAAGTTAGATTTTATTTTAAGTTTTATATCAATTCTTTAACGAAAAAAATTAAAAAATAATAGCTATTTTGTAATTACTAGCAAGAAAATACTTTTATAGTCTAAGCTTATTATAAAGGATTATTTACAAAATTATTTTTAAAAACTTTCGGATATAAATAATTATATTTTTAATAAATACAAGTATTTTAGAACTAAAGCAAGCTTTATTTAAAAATTTGAATAAAAAATAATACGTAATTAAGTAACTTTATTTTTTTCGCTAAATCAAGTTAATATTTAAATGTGTAACCGAATTTAATTGCTTAATTATTATTTTTAACTTATTAAAAACTTTTTATTTTATTTTTGTTATAACAACTTATTGTTTTAAGTTAAAAAAGAATTACATATAAAATTTAAAATGAGATTTTTTGTTAAATATATCAATAAAATTATTATTACAGATTACCGAATTTTTATTCCATATTTTTTAAAAAAACTAAAAGATAATAATAAAAACTTAAATAACAAATTTAAAAAAATAAACAAAAACATTAAAAGAAAATAAATGTCATTTTAAAAAAATTCAAGAAAAATAAGTTCAAAATAAAGTATTTTAATTATAGCAAAAAAAACATTTTAAAAACGAATATCGTTTTTTTCTTAAAGAAAATTCCAAAAAAAGAATTTTTTAACTTTAGAAAAAAACTAAAATAATTAAATAAAAAACCGAAAATAAAGCAAAAAAATAAGAAAAAAGAAATTAGTTTAATTTTTTCTTAGCTAAAATTCATTATTTTTATAATCGTTTAAATTTACAGCGATATGTAAAAATACGAAAATTATTTTAATTAATAGAATTTTAATATTAAAGTTTGCAAATATTATTTAAAATAAACGTCTTTTGAAATAATTATTAAATTAAGTTATTTTTATTGTTTTAATATTTAAAATTATAAAATATATAATAAAAACAGTTAATTTCAAGTAGATATTAAAAAGTATAGATAATTATTTTTCGAATTTTATAGATTTTTAAACATACGATATTTATCAAAAAAAAACCGCGAACTTTTACAATTTATTATATTTTAGTATTTATTAATACGATAATTGTTTTATTTATTTTAAAATTAAAAAATAATAACTTTTAACTAGAATAAAATAACGAAATACTTACTAAGTTTGACAATATATGCTAATATATAAAAACTTTTTAATAACTAAAGTATTTTAAGTTTTGTTATTTGTATTTAAAATTAAAACAAAATTAAAAAGTATAAGATAACGAAAACGCAATACTAATTACAATATTAAAAAATCAGCAATTTCAAACTTTAATTAAAGTTTAAACACTTTAATTCATTTTATAAAAACTAGCTGTACATATTATTACAAAAAGTTATATCGTAAGCATATTTAGATTATTTTTCGATATTTTGCATTTACTATAAACATTTAAATATAAAAACGTTTTTTTAACAATTAAATCTTTAATTTTATAATTTAAAAATAACAAAACAGAAAACCGAACTTAAGAATAAATATTTAAAAATATTAATACAGTTAAAAAATATATATAAACAATTACTGTATTAAGTATGTCGTTAAAAGAAGTTCGAAAATAAAAACGTTTTTTCGTAAGCAAATTGTATTAATTAAAAAACGTTAAAAATCTTTAATGTTAAAATATCGAAAAGCTTAAATTTATAAAATTTTATATACGGTAATAAAAAAGTACGTAATTAAACTAAAATCTTTTTAATAGAAAAATAAAACGTTTAAAATTATAATTAATTCGAGAATAAAAAGATAATTTATTTTTATAAAAAAATTCAGATTTTTTTAAAAAAATATAAAATAAAGTTTTATAAGTTATATACGATAAATACAAACATATATAAATGCGAAAACTAATAAGTGTTTAAAAAACCGATAAATTTTTAATATAAACTTAAAAATATTAAAAATAATCTTTTCTAAATATTTTAGATATTTTAAAATATAATATTATTTTAAAAATATTATAGCTTAAATTTAACAACTTACGTATTAATTAGAAAAATTAAACCTTTTTATAAAACGATAAAATAATAAAATTAAAAACTTATCGCAAAATTTATTTTAAAATTTAAAATATTTAAATTTCGAATTAAATTTATATTATAGTATTTAAATATCGAAAATTTATTAAATTATTAACAAATAATCAATTATAAAGTATTACTATATAATTAACAAGATTATTGTTTTTAGCTTTATAAAATTTATTATATAAATTTAAAAAAAACTTGTTAAAACAAGTATATAATTAAATTTAAAAAAAGAATATATTTAATCTTTTGAATTTTTTTTATTAAATATTCCGTTTTTATAGTATTAAAGTTAAAAAACAATAAATTAAAAATTAGCAAAAACTAAGATTTAGTTTATTAATAAATAATCGATTATAAATAATAAAAGTAATATTATAATTAAAAACGAATATGTTTTAAGTTTTATAAATATATTAAAAGAAAATATTAATAAAGTAAAATAATTGTAATAATATGCAGAGCTAATTTTTATAAAGTAGATTTAAATGCTTAAATCTTAATTAAAGATTTAAAATTGTTGATTTTTTCGTTTTGTAATTAGCGTCGTATCTTCGCTTATCTTATAATAATTTATTATTTTCGATTTTTAAAATAATTAATATAAAAACAAAAAATTTAAAAAATTTAAAAATTAATATTTAAAGTAATATATTAATTTTATCAATATTAAATACTATATATAAAATGTATAAACATTTTAATAATTTGTAACGTTTAATTATAATTACGTTTAAATATTTTTAAAATAAGTTTATTTTTATTTATTTTAATAATATTTTTATTTACTTTAAAAATAATTAAAATAATATAAAAAAATATATTATTTAAGTACTTCAAACTTTAAAGGAATTAAATATTTAAATTAACTTTATTAAAAAAGTTTAATATATATAAAAATTAGATTTTTTAAAATATTTTTAATTTTCGAATATATGTAAATATAATTTTTAAAATAAAAGTAATTAAAAATTAGCCTATTTTAAATAAGGTAAATATTTCAAAAATTTGATAAATTATATAACTTATAAGTTATATACGTAATTTAATTAAAAGATACGAAATTATAATTATATTGTTAATAAAATATATTACGAAAAAATATGTTAAAAATTCGATTTTTTAAAAGGGTTTTTTTAAATATTTAAAAACGAAAGTTTTAACAAATATATAATATAATTACTTAATATTAATAAAAACGATTAAAAATAAATAATTTAAATTAAGATTTAAATATAATAAAAAATAATAAAATAATAATAAAAAATAATACTAAATAATGTATTACTTAAAAATATTTTATAATACGAAATTTAAATATTCTATTTACGATAAAAAATAACTAGCAATTATTAATATCTTTAAAAGAAGATTTTCTTTTAATAAAATTAAAATTTTTTTCGATATTTATTCGGATTTTGAAAATATTATTAAATTTATAAAAATATAAAAACTAAATAAGAAATACGAAATTTAAATAATTTTTTATCGAAATTTAATTTTAAAATATATTATATTAAAAGAAAAACATTTTCCAGGCAGATTTTTAATTTGTTAAAAAATTATCATTTTAAAATTATTAAAAAAGTATATAAATATTGTAATATAATGAAAATTATATTATTTAATTATATAATATAATAAAAAAACTAAAATTCGAATTATTTATATAATTTTAAAATATTTATAAAATTAAAAAAGTAAAAAATTTAATTATTAAATAACTTAAAAATCATTTATAATATTACGGTAAAATCGATGTTTTTAAAAGTTAATGAAAATAATTTATAATAAAGTATTACGAAAACCTATTATATAAATATTAGAAAATTTTTAAAATTTTTAAAAAATTACAATTTTTTAAATTTTGTAATAAAATTAAAATAATATATTATGAACTGTATAAATTATTATAATTTATTAATAGTTTATTTTTATTTAAAAATTCTTTAATCGAAATTAAATGCGATAAAATGTAAGCAATTATTAATTAATTTATTAAGTATAAATATATTTTATTTTCGTTTCAAAAATATAATAAAAAAATAACTAATTTATATCTTTATTCGATATTACTTACATAAATACAAAATATTAAAAAGTTATTTTTAATCGAAACAAATTTTTATTTTTAAATTTAAATTTAGTTTTTTAAACATATTAATATTAAACTAAAATTTTTAACAATTTATTACCTTTAAATACATAGATAAACCGAAATATTAAATCAAATTCTAGAATATTATTTTTGAAATTACGTTAATTGCTAGCAAATTAATTATATAAAGCTCTATTATTAATGTACATTATTTATAATATATTTGTTAACGAAAATATAAGCGTATTTTTTATCTAACTATATATAAATTTAAAATAAAAATAAAACAACTCGAATAATTATTTAATAAAATCTTAAAAACCATTACGATGATTTTATAAATAAAAACGAAAATACTAAAAACTAAAATAATATAAGCAAAATTAAAAACCGAATTATAATTCTTTTAGTAAAAAATAACTTAATATTATAATAAAAATATTAAAAAAATAACTTTATCGAAAAAAAGAAAAAGTTTACATTTCACGCTAAAAATAAACTATTACTTTAAATATTTTATATATTAAAAAAAGAAATTTAAATATAAATTAAAAATAAAAACTTACTAGTTATAAATTAATAAAATTATTTTAAAACTAATTATCGATTATTATTTTTATTTAAAAATATAAAAATATAACTTACTTTTTATATTTTCTTATTTAAATTAATATTAAAAAATATCTTTTTAAAAATAAATTTAAAAGTTAAAAAATAATAATGATAAATAAGAAATATAAGAAAATACTAAATTCGAAAATAGTTAAAAATAAATTCTAGTAATTAATTAAGTAAAAAAAAATACTTATACGAATTTTTTTTTTGGAAATTATTTAATTATTTAATAAATGCGATAAACTTAATTAAGATATTTTACTACTAGAATTTTAACTCACCGTTTTTAATGTAATTAAAATTACAAATAATAACGGTTTTTTATTTAAATTTAACTTTATGTCGTTTTAATCGAAAAAGATAAAGGTTGTTATTATAGTGTTTATTTTTAAAATAAATTAAATTTGCGTAACGTTTATATAACGCTGGTTTTTTTCGTTTTTTAGTTAATTTAACTTTAAATCTCTTTTTAATAACTTTATTATCTTTTTTGAAAAAAGCTTTGTTAAAAATATAATTGTTTTAATTTTTTAAATAATTTTAACGATTTTTTGTTTTGTTTTCGACGTTTTTTTTACGAACTTCTAATACGCTAAAAATTTGTTTTTCAAAGTACGTTAATTTTTTAGTAATTATTTTTATATTTTGTTTAATTTTTTTAAAAGAAATTTATAATTAAAACGTTATAAGCTAAACGTTAATAACGAATATAATAGTTGTAGTATAGTAATATTAAAATATAAAAATAATCGATTTTGCTAAACTAAATATAATTAAAATATAAAAAACCTTTAATGTTAACTTTTTTTATTAAATTAATACGAATATTACGAAAATTGCGTTAATTTAAACGAAATCTTTTTAATACAACTTGTTATAATAAAATAAATTAAAGGGTTTTCGGAATTTTTTTTTAAAAAAAATAAAGTAGTTATTTACGATTTTTATTTTTAAGATAAAAATTTTTGAAAAAAGGAAATAATACTATAAAAATAAAAGTGTTTATTTTTTTTTAAAAAAAACTTATTTTTAAACCTTAACGCGAAACGTCAAGGTTAAATTTCGGATAAAAATATTTAATTTTTTAAGATAAAATAAGTAATTTCAGTAATTTCTTTTCGAATAATATATATTTAATAAATTTACAACATATTTATTAAAAAAATATATAACGAAATAATTTCTATACAAATAACAACTGTTTTATTTTTGCTACTTAATTATTAATTTAAATTTATAACTAAATATAGCCGTGTTTTACTGTAAAAACAATACGTAAATTTTTTTACTAAATAAATATTTAAATTATTTCTTGTTTTATTATTACTTATAAATCAAAACTTTATTTCGGATATTACTTATATCTTTAAATAGATATAGAATATATTCGTTATAATAACTTTATATATAATATTCGAATTATAACTTTTTTAATTTTATTTAAAATATGAATATTTAAAAATATTTTAAAATTACTGTTTTTTAAAAGTTGAATTGTAAATAAATAATATAAATTTAATCGAGTGTTTAAATACTTTAATTGAATATAATAGAATAAAAATAAATAAAAAATAAAAATAAAAAAGGTGTTAAAAATATAAAATAAATTTTAAATAAAATTTAAGTTATGTAAAAAAAACGTAAAAGGTTACTTAGTTTTGAAATTTGAAAAATTAACAAATATTATTAATATCGAATTAAATAAACGTTTAATTAAACGCTTTTTTTACAAATACACTTAAAGAAAAATTGTATAAAAATAAAAATATATTTAATTTAATAAAATACAACATATTTTATAAAATATAAATTATATATTATATATACATAATACTAAATAAAACGATAAAATTAAAACCTTTTTTAAAAATAAATATTTTGAAAATTTATAAATTTTTAATGTTTTTAAATAATAAATATATATATTACTAAAATATAATATAACGAACGTATTATATATTTATTTAAAAATAAAAATAATAAGTAATAAATATAATATTTCAATATATAATATTAATATAATATTCAAATAGGAATTTATTTATAAATTTATTTATTAAACTGATTAAAAACGATTTAAAATAAAAATACATTATTATTTATTATATAAAATCTTTAATAAATATATTCAAATTTTATATTATGTTTACATTAATACATTATGTATTGTAGTATTTTTTAAAAATTAAATTTATTGAAAAGAAGTTTAAAAGTTTATTTAAAAATAATTTTAAATTTTAATTTTTTTTAAAAAGTTTGTAAGAAAATATATATGTAAGCGAGGTAATAGTCGAACAATTGCAAACTATTTTAAAAAGTAGATATACTAATAAACTTTTATCTAAGTTATATATATTTGTCTAAGTACAAGATTTTGTAATTGTTTTAAATAGGTAGATTAAAAACTAATTACTAATATTTAACTATATGGTTTATGTTCACTTATTTCTGTACAAACTTGTGCTGTATAAGAAAAAATATAAAATTTATTTTAATTAAAACTTTATATTTATTACATATATATTTTTAATAAAATTTAATGTTATATTTTAATATTATATATAATATTAATTTATTTTCTTTTCTTTAATATTTATTTAAAAACTTAATTTTAATGATTATATAAAAATCGAATTTACGTAGTACTTAATTAAGCCAAAAAATACTTCAATTTTAAAAACATTTAAAAATTCGCAAAAAACCTTATAAATAATGCCGAAATCGTTAATAATAATGTCTTAGTCGAAATTCTTTAAAATAAACAAATTAAAAAAGTTAATAAATAATACGGTTATAATAATTTCGATTTTCGCATATTTTTATTCGTTTTACTTATTTATTAATTAAAATCTACGATTAATACTTTTAACTTTTTTTCGTAAAATTTCTTTTTTAGCGCTATAAATAAAAAAAACGAGTAGTGATTTTGTTAATATTATATAACTTATATATTAGGCCTTTTATATTTTTAATTAAAATTATAAAATAAAATTTTAAATAACAGTTTTTTTACGATTTTCAAAAAATTTTCTTACTACAATATAAAAGATGAATTAAAATGTTAACACTATTATAACAATGAAAATATTTAATATATTTATTATAATCACGAATATTTTTAATTATTTAACATTTTGTTCTATTTTAAAAATACTGTATATAAGCTATAATTTTAAATTTAAAATAAATAATGTAAATAATGAAAGATTTTAGTTTTTTTTTAAAAAAAAGCAAAATAACTACAAAGTTTACAGTTAGTAATATATTTAATTATAATAAAATTCTAATTTATTTAAAATAAAATCTTTAAAAATATAGATTTTAGAAAAAAAAGATCGTATTACGATTTAAACTAAGGCCGTTTGCAAAAAAGAAACAGTCGAATTTATATAAACAAATTACATAATTTAAAATTTTTTATCGTTAAAATCTAAATAAATTTATATAGAATTAATTATATCTAATAGAATTAGATTTACGATAACTTTAAAGTTTAATAAAAATCTAATTAACTTATGTAAAATGTTATAAGATGTTACAGGAACAGGGGTTCCTGTCTCGAGGAAACCAACCTTTAAGGCCTAGCGCGGACCTGTTACGGCTAAACCCCGGATGGGAAGGCTTGGCCTTGGAAATGATCTAGGGATTTAAATAATCTATGAGACTAGGTTACATAAATCATATAGATCACATAGATCTACGATATACTCACTTTAGGAATTAGGATATATAATAAACCGATCTTTTATGTAAATAGCATCTACTTAGTTTCGCTCCTTAATTATTAATTTAAGCTCTTAATTTAAAAGCAATTATACCGTTCTTTAATTAAAGAAAAAATCTTTAAATTTTTTTAACGAATAAATTACTGAATTATTCCTCGCCTTATTATTACTTATAAATCAAAACCCTATTTCGGATACTGCTTATACCTCCAGATAAATATATAACAGGTTCGTTATATTTTGATAATTTCTTAATTAATAGCCGACAAATAGTTTAAGACCTAAATAAGCATAAGCTTTCCTAAACTTAATAAAAACGATATTATAGGGTAACGTTTAAAAAATAAATAGCATACCTGATTCCCGTTACTAGCTAGCGAAGGATCAATAATAAAATTAAACGATTTACTACCTATTAAAAAAGTTCTCCAGCTAATAAATAATATGGCACCCCCTATTACTAGATCTTAAGAAGGTCTTTTTTTCTTTTAATCCCAGCAATAGCCTTTATCTGCAAAAAAAATAATTAAGGTACAAGGGGGTGAAACAAGTAAAGAAAAGGAAGAATATCCGGCTGAAAAATAAAAGGCACCAAAGCGCTTAATTGAAAAAAGAGAACTTACTATGGAAAAACGATTAGACCTTCTGGCCCAAGAAGTCAAAAGTCTAAAAAAGGAGAATATTCGGCTCGCCAAAGAAAGAAAACCGGCTTTTCCACAATTTGGCTTTCCAAAGGGACGAAACCAAGGGGCTAACTACCGACCACTTTCGTTGGACATAAGATAAGCACCAGAAAAAACCTCGATTTTACCACTATTCGGCGCAAACCGGATACGGGAAAAAATTGTTCCATCCCCTAATTATTACGGAATGCCAAATATTAAGGGCTACAAGCCAATTCCCCCTAAGCCCTATAATGGATCAAAAAACCCTGATGGATTTTTGGTCCAGGCCAGATTTTACCTCAAATTTTACGAAAATTCTTTAACGGAGGATTATCAAAAGGTAATGGCCATTTTTCAGCTATTAACCGGACGAATCCGAAAGTGGTTCGAACCCATTTTAACGGATTATCTTAAAAAATATCCAAAGGAATCCTTAAACCTTACTAATTACGTTTTCGGTAAATACGGTTATTTTAAAAAACGAATACGGGCCTTATTCGGAAATCCTAATAAAGAATAATATGCAATCAAATAATTTTATTTTTTTCGCCAGACCAAATTAACGTCTAAATATACGACCGAATTTAATCATTTAATAGTTATTTTAAACCTGCCCGAAAGTACGTTATTTTATTCTTATTATAACGGCTTAAAGCTTTAAATTAAGGACGAAATATATATAAAACCCAAAATAAGATCTTTTGCAAAATATACCGATAAGGCTATTATTGCCGACCGTCGTACTTTTGATTGGTACCTCGAAAAAAAGGGAACCGGCAAACGAAGTGACGATAAGGGCTTTAGCAGCCGAACCAAAAAAAACAAAGGCAAGCCTTAGAAAAAAATGAATGCCGCTTTAAAAGAGCTCAAGAAAAATAAGTCCAAAATAAAGTATTTTAACTATAGCAAAAAGGGATATTTCAAAAGCGAATGTCGTTTTTTTGCGAAAAAAAACTTTAAAAAAGGAGAAATTCCTTAACCCCCTAAAAAAGTCAAAATAACCGAACAAAAAACCGACAGTAAAGCAAAAAAGGAAAAAAAAAAGTTAACTCGACTTTTTTTTAGCCAAAATTCATTATTGCCATAATTACTTAGATTCAGAACGATATCCCAGAATACGAAAATTATCCAGTTTGCCAGAACTTTAAAGTTAAAGCCTATAAATATCACCCAGGATAAACGGTTTCCAGGATAACTATAAAATTAAGATGCCAGTACCACCTTAATTCTCAGAAATATAAGATATATATAGAAAACGGTTAATTTCGACCAGATATTAATAATCATAAACAGTTGTCCCTAAAGCTTTATAAGCTTTTTAAATGCACCATTTACCGAAAAATACCACCTATAAACCCTTACGACCTATTGCATTTTGCCGCCTGTTACCAAAACGATTATTTCGTTTATCTTAAAGCCAAGAAAAATAACGATTTTTGGCCTAAATAGGACGAAAAAACATTTATTAAACCGGATAACAAATACAGATGTACAGAAATCCCCCGATAGCCAAAATACCCTAAATCTTATTATTTATATCCTAATTTAAAATGGAGTCGAAAGGCCATATTATAAGGATATTTATGTTACGCCCCGACGTTTTGCATTTAATACGAGCTCCTAAATATGGGAATACCTTTTTTGGAGGTATACTTTTCCGACCTTATGATTCAGAAAGTACAAAACCAAAGGATAAACCAGAAGAAAACAGTTATTTTCGGATGCCAGTTGGGCAGAAAAAGGTGGTACAAATATATAAACGATTATTATACCAAATATGTAGCCAAGAAAGTTCGAAAATAGAAATATTTTTTTGCAAATAGGTTACGCTAATTAAAAAACGATAAAGGCCTTTAAAAGTAAGGTATCGAAAAGCCCTAACATATAAAACCTTATGCAAGGTAATAAAAGGATTATGCAGCCAAATAAAAATTTCTTTTCGATATAAGAGCAAAATATTTAAAGTTATAATCGATTTAAAAGCCGAAAGTAATTTTATTTTTTTATAATAATAGAAAAATATTAGATTCCTTAAAAATACAAATTAAAATCCTATAAATTACGCACAGTGGACGGAAACTTATTTACGTATAATAACGGACGAATCCTTCAGAAAATTAAAGAATTCTCAATGCAAATTTAAGGATACCAAGAACGAATTTCGCTAAATATTACTGATATTTCTGGGCATAATATCATTTTGGGAATATTATAGTTTAAATCCAGTAATCCATATATTAATTAAAAACATTAAATACTTTTTTGAGAAAATAAATTACTTAAAAAAGATAACCAAGAAATTTGTTATGTTATTAAGGAAATCCAGATTTTAAATCAAGTTTTTACGATATTATTTAAGTATTAAAGGTTTAAGAAATTATTTAAGGATAAAAAAGATTACGAATTACCATTATATGGTTAATAGGATTATAAAATACTTATTAAAAAAGGATATTATCCTAAACTTTATAAAATTTACTATATAAACCCTAATAGGTTAAAGGCCTTATAGAAAAGTATTCAACTTAATTTAAAAAGAGAATATATCCAACTTTTTGATTTTTTTGCTAAATATCCCGTCCTTATGATACCAAAGATTAAGAATAAAAAACAAAAAATCGACGAAAACGGAAACCTGGTTTTTAGAAAAATAATCGACTATAAATAGTTAAACGATATTACGATTAAAAACGGATATTTTTTAACCTTTATAAATACGTTAAAGGAAAACGTTAGCAAAGTAAAATAATTTACTGCATTTAACCTCCGAAATGGTTATTACCGCATTAAAATGGCCAAAGGAGAAAAATGGAAAACGGCATTTAGAACGATATATGGACTTTACGAATATAGGATAATGCCCATAAGATTTATTAATGCTCCCGCCAGTTTCCAATGCCTAATTATAATTACGTTTAGGAAGTTTTTGAACAAATTTATATTCGTCTATCTCGACAATATCCTTATTTACTTCGAGACCCTGGAAAAGCACAAAAAGCAAGTCGCCCAAGTATTCCAAACGTTAAACGAGGTAAATATTCGAATTAACCTAGCCAAAAACGTATAACATACGCAGAAACTAAACTTTCTGGGATATATTCTTATTTCCGGCCAAATTTATATTTAACGTTTTAAAATGAAAGTAATTAAGGATTGGCCCATCCTTAGTAAAGCAACCGTTACAAATATCTGATAGATCTTAGGATTTACGGGTTATGTACGTAGCCTAATTAAAGGATATAAAAATATAATTAGATTATTAACGAAATTTATTATTAAGGAGTACGTAAAAAAAAAAATTTAAACTCCTAAAAGATATAAAAAAAGTATTCCAGATCTTAAAAAATGTAATTATTAGCGGGCTTATAATAAGATTACCCAATATAAATAAAAAAAATGCCTAAAAACGGATGTTTTAAATTACGCATTAAGTGCCGTCCTAGAATAATTAAAGGATAATAGCAAATAGTACCTAATAACATATTACTTAAAAGCATTCCGAGATACAAAATTCAAATATTCAATTTACGATAAAAAATTGCTAATAATTATTAACGCTTTTAAGGAATAAAAACCTTTTTTTAGCGGAATACGGGAACCTTTCGATATTTATTTTAACTACAAAAATCTTACTTAATTTATGAAGGTATAAGAATTAAATAAACGATATAAGATTTGGATAATTTTTTATTAAAATTTAACTTTAAGATATACTATATCAAAGGAAAAGAAAATATTTAAGCGGATATTTTCAGTCGTAAAGGCGATTATAACTTTAAAGTTTTTAAGAGAAATATACAGATGTTACAGTACAACAAAAATAATACCGTACAGCTATATAAGATAGTCAAAAAACCGATTACCGCATTTTTAATACAGTTCCAGAATTCCTACGATATAAAAGAACTTAAGAAAATTTAATAACTAAAGGGATAACCAAAAGACTAACTGTTATATTACGGCAAAATCTATGTTCCTAAGGATTAACAGGAACAATTCGTAAAGAAATTTTACGAAAACTCATTATATAGATATTAAGGTATTTTCAAAACCATCCGACGGCTACAAAAAAAATATAATTTCCCTAAGCTACGCCGTATGGTTAAGATAATTATTAAGAATTACAATATTTACAATAAAGTTAAAGCAATACGTTATAAGCCTTACGGATTACTGCAACTTATTAATATTTCTGATAAAGCATAAAACGCCATAGCTTAAAACTTTATTATTAACTTACCTTTATTTAAAGACCTAATTACTAGAATTAAGTACGACGGAATATGGATAATTATTAACAAATTTATCAAATATGGGTACTTTTTACTTTTTAAGGGAAACGTAACGGCAAAATAATTGGCTTATGCTTTTATTAAATATTTTTTCGACAAATATGGCATATTAGAAAAAATCGTTTTTAATAAGGATACCTTTTTTACTTTAAAATTCGGCATTAGTTTCTTTAAGCAGATAGGTATTAAATTTAAATTCTTAATAATTTATTATCCCCAGACGGATAAATAAACCGAAAGATTAAACCAGACCTTAGAATAATACTTTCGAAATTACGTTAATTATTAACAAAATAATTGAGTAAAGTTTTTATTATTGGCACAAATCGCTTATAACATATTTGTTAACGAAAATATAGGCGTATTTCTTTATATAGCTGTATACGGATATAAAATAAAAACAAAACGAATTAAATAATTACTTAATAAAATATTAAGGATTGTTATAATTATCCCAAAAGCAGAAATATTAATAACCGAAATTAAGATAATTTAAACTCATTTCCAAAACAAATTGCGATTTTTTTAATAATAAATGGCCTAATATTATAATAAAAAAATTAAAGGATTAATTTTATCGAAAAAAAACAAAGTTTATTTGCTATGCCAGAGATAAAACGTAACTTCGAATATTTTATAGATTAAAACAAAAAGACCCAGCGACAAATTTAATTTTAAAAAACTGGGCCCGTTCAAAATTAATAAAATTATTTTTAAAATTAATTACCGATTATCGTTACCCAAAAACATGAAGATATACCCCGTTTTCCATATTTCCCTGCTTAAATTAATACTTAAAAACGCCCCGTTAAAAATGGACCTAGAAATCGAAAAAAATTCCAACGAATACGAAATCGAACAAATACTAAATTCCAAAATAATCAAAAACAAAATCCAATACCTAATTAAATAAAAAGGATATTCATACGAGAAAAACACTTAGGAACCGCTTAACCACTTAATAAATGCAATGGACCTGGTTAAGACGTTTTATCGCCAGAATCCTAACCGACTATTTCCAGTACGGCCAAGGTCATAAACGATAACGGTCCCCTGCTTAAATCCAAACCTTTGGCGTTCCAGTCGAAAAAGATAAACGCTTCCAAAACGGCGTCCATCTTAGATATAAGTTATGCTTGCTTTGCGTCCATACGACGCTACTTTTCTTTTATCCTTTTTCGCTTTTCCAATTAATTTAGTTTTAAATTCTCCTTTAATATTTTTAAGGCCCTTTTTTTGAAAAAGTTTTGTTAAAAGCGCAAACGCCTTAGTTTCTTAACAAATTCCTTCGATTTTTCGTTTTGCCGCCAACGCAATTCGGCTAACCTTTTTATCCATTCCTTTTCCACAGCCTTCTGTTCCCTTTTGGTAATTTCTTGGTACGTTAAAAAGTTGTTTTCGATTTTGCATTATTTTTTTTTTGAAAACGCTTTTGCGTCTCGTTTATTTTCTTTAAAAAGTTCATTAATAAAACGTTACAAAAAAAATGTTAATAACGAATATAACAGTCGCAACTCGGGTAATCCAACGCGTAAAAATAATTCTTTTCGCCAAGACGGACATAGTTGGAATAAGCAAAGGCTTTAGTCCCAAACTTTTTGATTAATTTAGTACGGGTATCGCGAAAATCGCGTTAATTTAAGCGAGATTTTCTTTTTTTTTTTTTAAATACGTTTTATCATAATAAAATCAGCTAGGACGTTTCTAACTTTTTTTAATAAAACGAAGTAACCACCTACGGTACTTATCTTTAGGGACAAAAATCCTTGGAAAGGGGAAATAATGTTACAGGAACAGGGGTTCCTATTTCGAAAAAACCAACCTTTAAGGCCTAACGCGGACCTGTTACGGCTAAACCCCGGATAGAAAGGCTTAGCCTTAAAAGTAATTTAGGGATTTAAGTGATTTATAGGACTAGGTTACATAAAGTATATAAATTACATAAATCCACAATATACTTATTTTAAGAATTGGGATATATAATAAACCGATTTCTCATATAAATAATACTTACTTAATTTCGCTCCTTAGCTATTAATTTAAGCTCTTAATCTAAAGGTAACTGTACCGTTCTTTGATTAAGGGAAAAGTTTTTAAATTTCTTTAACGAATAAACCACTAAATTATTCTTCGCCCTATTGTTACCTGCAAATCAAGACCCCATTTCGGATACTGCTCATACCTCTAGGTGGATATATGACAGGTTCGTTACATAAGATAATAAAAAAAACTAGCTATTTCGCTATATAACTAAAAAACCAGCAGTTTTAACGCTAAAGTGCGTTAAAAGTCCTTATTTGCGCTTAAGTAAAAAACGCTCTAAAGCCTATTTTCTTATAAATATATACGTTCGTTAAATCTATAGTTTAAAAAATACCAGCTTTATAATATATATAATTTCGTTATTTAAAATAGCTTTAATACAATAGGACGTAACTTAATTATTTTATTACTGAGATTTCTACGATATTTCTACTAATATAAACTTGTACGACTTAGATTTAATAATTGGTTAAACTTTTAGCTATTATAATAAAACGAAGTAATTTTAAATAATAAGATAAATAGTATATAAATTAAATTAATTTCAAGTGTAATTATTAAAATAATATAATATTAAAAGTTAAAAGAAAATTTCTACAAAAATGTATTTTTATAATATGTAATTTAATTAAATATAATCGCATAAAATATATTAATTTTAAATTTATTATTATTTTTGTTTTTATAAAAAATACGAATACGAATGTTATCGTATAAGGATTAATTTAATTTTTAACAGTAATATTAATTATTTGTTCGATTTTCGTTTTTTTGTTTTTTATTTTAGATTTTTAATTTATTATTTTTAAATATTTTATTTGATTTTTTTCAATACGATAAAAGACATTTAATTAATTAGTAATAAATTATTGTTTATATTATTTTGTATATCGTTATTAGTCGTAAATCTTTTGATTCTAAGCTATGTATATTATATATATAAATTCGTTTACATTTTATTTTGTTTTAATTTATAAATATATGTAAATATTTAGATTATTTTTATAAACAAAATAGTATAAATTTATATATAATACAATATTATATATTAATTTTATTAACTGTATTTGAATTTCTAAAATATAAATTTAATTAATACATATTTTAGATTTTTTCTAATAATAAAACTTCTGGTAAACTTTAACGAATTATTACGAAGGTTTGTAAATAAAGTTTTTTATAAAGTTATCGAATTAAAGCTTAATATACAGACAAAATCTTATATAATAATATATTAACAGAATTTTTTTAACATATTTGAATTTAATTTATTTAATGTGTTGTTTGGATTTACAAGAAATTATTGATTTTTATATATATATATAAACGTAATTAGACTGAAATAATACGGTTTTTTGAATTTTCATTGTTATTATTTGATATATAAAATTAAAGTTTTTTGAATACCTTTTATTATAATACAAAATTATTACTATTATTAATTTGAGATATTAATATTAAGGAACGATTAAATAGCTTTAAAAGTAATATATACTAAGGTCGAAAAAAGACGAAAAAAAATTAATTAAGTAAAAATAAAGTAAATAATTTCGATGAAATGCGTAGTTATATTTAATTTTAAAAAAGTTTCATTATAATAAAGGCAAATAAATTGTAAAGGTAATTCGATTTGATTTTCGAATATAATCTTTAAGTTATAAGGTAATGGTTTTTAGTAATTACGATCGATATTATATTATTATAAATAATTTTTAATAACGCTTTATAATATTAATTAAAAATGAATTAAGAAACTTTTATTCGCTCGAATAATTTAAAATATAAATTATTGAGGAATTAATTATTAGTTATTATACGCATTATTTTATTAAATTTTGTTTACATTACAATTTTTATATTATGTATGGCGTGTAGGTATAACATTTGTTTCTGAAAATTATTGAAATGAGAGAGTAAGCCCTCTCGGACACCGTACCTTGGCGACCACGAACGCTGCAATGGACGGCAACCCCCGAGCCATGGAGCTCCAAGAGTGGATGGCGGTCAACAGCCCTGCAAGAGGCGAGGGCGGCCACCCCTGCCTCCGTGTGAGTATATAAGTCGTTTTCGTAAGCCTCACGATGGCTCGTAATGTCTGTCGTTCAGCAGATCGCCAGACATCTTGTTCAGAACGGCCACCATGAAGAGCTTTCTCCTAGTCCTGAGCGCCAGCCTTGTGGCGTGCCTCCCCGCCGGGGACGCCGTGGTTGCCGGGGGGCCGAGACCCGTAAGTCACGCCCCTTCGCCTCACAGCTCTCGTACACATCGTGGAAGCTTCAAGCATTACGTATTGCGGCGTCCGTTAACAACCCGGATATAGGTGCTCGGCCTCGCCAACATCACGTTTGCTTTCGACGACGAGGCCGGTGGCCTCCAGGGCCGCGAGCTCCAGGGCCCGCACATGAACGCTAACTTCCCGGACCCGACCATCATCTGGGGCGACGGCTCGTGGAAGGCCTACAGCACGTCGAGCGGCGGCAAGTACATCCCCGTGGCCGTGTCGGACGACGCGCGGTCGTGGTCCATGACCGATGTCGACGCGCTGCCTGACCCGGGCTCGTGGGTCCACCCGGCGGATCGGGGCATCTGGGCCCCCGACGTCAACAAGAACGACAACGGCCTGTACGTCATGTACTACACGGCCCGGAAGGACGGTGGCAGACGCTGCATCGGCGCGGCCACGTCGTGGAGCGCCATGGGGCCCTTCGTACCCCAGGCGCAGCCCCTGTACTGCGACGACGCTGCCGGCGGTGTCATTGACCCCGCCGGCTACGACGACGGTGTTAACCGCTGGATCATGTGGAAGGACGACGGCAACAGCCTCGGCGGCGCCACGACCTGCCAGGGCGGCCGGCCCGGCGGCGACTACAAGCCGACGCCCATAAAGATCCAGCGTATGGCACGAGACGCCCTGACGCTCCTGGGCAGCCCCAAGGTCATCATGGACCACGAGGGCCGCAACAACAATGGCGTCGTGGAGGGGCCCTCCATCTACAAAGTCCGCGACGACCTCTTCGTAAGTAAACCCTCTCCCTGGCTGGGACCTGTCCCCCCTCCCTCCGACATCATTTCATTATTGGCCGGGCAAATTGCTGACGCAATGCGATGTAGGTCCTGTTCTACAGCGCGCACTGCTACTCCAGCGACGACTACGACATCGAGTACGCCTGGTCGAACAGAATCGACGGCTACTACGGCGACCGCGGCATCCTGCTCCGCACCGTCGACAACCGCGGAATCTACGGCCCCGGCCACATGGACATTGACCCCAACGGCTCTTTCATCGTCTTCCACGGCCGCACTGGCCCTAACCAAGGTGGCGGCGGCAGGCGGTACATGTACAGCGCCCAGCTCACCATAGACGGCAAACGCATCACCTTCTAAGGCTGTGCGAGCCGGTGGAAGGTGGTAGAACGATCTAGGCCTACACTTTGTGGTATATGAGGTGGCGTATCCTTTTGTATATATACCATGCTGTTCATATGTCGAAATTTTGGGACTGTTTGTATGCAACCATTTCAGGATATATATATATAAAGCCACATACCTTCATCTGGCTTGCTTCCGTGTGCGTGACCATCGAGGATATGGGTTGTTCATCCTTGCCGGTTTATACGACAGCTTCAGCTCCTCGGTTTGGTGTGCGAAACTCAGGACACAAAAAGGAAATCTATGCTAACCCTTGATTCGACTAGCTCGGCCCATACATTTCCACGAAGTCTCCGTTGTTTTGTTTGAATGAAATTGCAATCAGCAACTAGCTTCATTCTTCAAGTGCCTTCGCCTACAACAGGCCATGAGAAGTCTGTAGGAATACAACATATATGGCTAGATAAGCTCGAACCGCTAGAACGGTTCGAGCGCCCACTTTTGGAGTCCAACAGAGTCCAGTTTCTTGTGAGACGTGTATCCTCCTGCGCCGCCCCTGAAGAACTCACTGGTTACTCCAAGAATGTGCCTTTTGTGCTCCGTGCAGGCATAATAGAGTTAGCTGCGCCATTTGCTCTATAGGAAAGCGAATAATACTGGTTATTTGATTTGGCTTGGTAATACTCATTTTTCCGCTAATCGGTACGACAGCTAGGCGATGAGGGTTGGTTGGTCCTTGGCAAATGGCCTACGGAATTACTAAATTACTGGGTCGACTTCTCCTCATCCACCTTCAGTTTCTTATCCCAGCGTTGCAGGATGATGGCGAGGTTTTTGCTCCCCACAACAACACACCACTCACCAGTGGCGTTCCAGGCTACCTGGCGACCAACGAAGTCCTTAATGGTCAGCTTGCTGGTGGCGTGCGCCTTGATCGCGTCCTCCACTCTCGTCATGTCGTACTTAGCTTCCCAGGACTCCAGGGTTTCCTGAGTGTAGTTATTGTTCAGATCTCCGTGCGTCTGGACATCCAAACTAGTACTACGCCCCGAGACAACCGAGTCTCTGTCGCTAGCGTCCTTAAGCTTGCTAATGGCGTCTCCCTGTTTCCTATGTCTGATGGGCTGTAGCCATCCTGGACGCTGGATCGGTTGGTTCTTGTCGCGCTCGCTATCGTTCATGTCGAGTATGAAGTTGTGATAGCCGATCAGCCTCGCAAGATCCCAGAAATAGATCTCCGAGTGCGCATTGCCGAAGGCAAGCACTGGGTTCTTATCCTTTCTGTGAAATAGCTTGAACCTAAGATAGAACTGGTGACCACACCCTGGAGTGTGGAACTGCAACAGACGGGCATACTGCGAGCCTGTTGCTGGTGCAAATGCGGACCGCGTTAAGCGTTCCGTATCACTGGTGGTGGGAGCGTCCGATGGACTAGGTATGGGATTATCTGACGAGAAACCCTCAATACGCCACAAAACTATGATATCTTCATGGCAAGCTCTCGATAGAACGAGATCCCCGAAGAAGGCAACACTGATTTGACGTGTTAAAACCGTTTTTGTCGGGAAAAAAGCTAACTATATACGTACCAGTCGACAATTCCACTATGAACTTCAGAAGTGAAGAAATGGGGATAATGGATAACAACGGGCGGTGGGGGATTCTTGTCGGTGGCTCGCGCCGTCGCAAAGTCGGGCAGCGTCCACTTGGGGTCTTGTCAACAGTGTACTCCCATCGAAGTTAGATGACTCACCAGGCAGACCACGTTATCATGTCCCGCCGAGAGGACGTATCGACCATTATCGTGGAAGGCCTAATACAACAGTCAATGATCACAATCGTCATAATGTCGGTGGAGGGGTCATACCACTGTGAGCAAGTGTGAGGAGTGCCCTTCGCCAGCGAGGAGAGCCACGCATGGTTGCTTGGCATCCTTCGGATCGAGGCTCCATATTCGGACCGTAGTGTCATCAGACGCAGAAGCAATGAGGAGGAAATTCGTGGGGGAGGTAGCGAGGTCATTGATTTCCTAGAAGTTGTAAGTCGTCAATGGCTACCGAAGCTGCATTCATAACTCACTCCCCCGTGGCCGGTTAGCACCTAATGCCCGTTAGCTAGGAGTTCGTCCTACTTATGCTTCACCCGCAGGAATCGCTTGTCTCTGACCTTCACGAGCTTTCCTTCAATGACGTCGTAAACTTTGACTTTAGCATCCCTCCCCGCTATACACAAGTAGGGAGCTTCAGTTTCCGGATCCTTGGTCCAGGTACAGCTGCAGTTCATAGCTTCTTTCTACCCACAGTTAGTTAATAAAGTTGCATAAGACAGTGGGCAGCTCACATCGTCATCTCTGAAGAGCCGCACAAGTTCATAAGCGGGGCTGGCGCTGCTGGACAATCGATAGACCACAACCTTGAGAGAACAATTAGACTAGTCCCGAGTGAATGCGTTTCAAGAGTACTCACATGCTTCTTGCTGACTGCAGCGAAGACTGGATCGTGCGACTCGTCCCCATAGGGATAGAACTTGACATCGAAGAACTCTGTGAACTACAGTTAGCAAGCTGTAATCGACGCATTCGTCGACGAAGTGAGACTTACCAGTATCTTGATCATCGGACGACAAGTACTGGAAATCATCCTGTAAGATGAAATGTCAACGGTCATGCCGAGCTATAGAAGTGCGTGCTTGCCAGTTCGACCTCACCTCAAATCCAATAGATGCTTTCAAGCGGGGAAGATCCCACTCGTCGTTATTGATTGTTGAAGGCATCGCGTGGATTCGTCATGCATGCTCCAATGCAAGCCGCAGCCTCTCTTGCCCCCGAGTCCGCTGGTAGTGGAGCGTAGTCTTAACCTAGATACGGCCGATGTAGATTGTCCCGTTTTGGTAAGGGATTATACTTATCGCTTTATGCGGGTAGCTTGATTGTTTGACATAGGTAGTATATCGGAGATAATTACGGCCTTTTCCTCAATTTCCAAATCTTCCTGGAGGGGGAGAGTTGGCGACTGTACTATCTGTTCAATCTTTCCTATAGGTGCATATTGCACTATTAGGATGTCTTTACCAACGCGTAACCTTCAATGCGATAGTTTCATACGCGTTGGAGCGTATCTATCCAAGCCACATGTGGCTTGGACCTTCGCCAGAAATGCTTGTGCACCCATGCGGGTCGCAGATAAACCGCAACCTTTAGCGGACGGTCACACGTCCAAACTTCAATACCTGTATAGTTTTCTTAACTATACATCTGGATATAGTGACTTCTATTAATTTCGAAGCGCTTATGATAATTATTAACCTGTAAAATACTCAGTAGTCAAAAAGTCATGTCGAGATATCAAGACGCTATGGTATTATGCCGTACATTAATAATTGGGGGTGCGATTTTTCCATTGTTGTGCAAATTCGATGCCACCTACCTGGCACCCAAGCACCCCCAAGCTCACTGAATCAGCCCTTCCAACAACATGTCGTGCTCCGTATTTCGTCGGATCCGTACCTCTTCGCAAACCGTGGGGGAGCCGTTCACACAATTCCTACAGAAACCAAGAACAAACAGGAAGGAAATTGTATAAGTTTCGTGAAAGTTCTGTTCTACTTCGGCATAGGATGGGAATCGTCCACATTGCATGCTAACATGCCAAGACTACAATGCTTGCCGTAGATCCAAGTCTACGGAATCCAATGGAGATTGCCGGGCAATTCTTCCTTCTTCTGACATCAAACTTGAAATTGCAAGCCATCGTTTGCCAAAAATGGTCTCCTGCAGCGCTGTTTGTGCTGATGATTGTTTCTATACTGGCAATCATACATAGTGAGAAGAGAGAGGGAGAGCGTGACCAAGACGAGAGCGTGACAGATCACACCTTTTCCAACATTATCAATCTCGTCATTGCAACATGCCCACATCACTGCAACCAGGCAGAGACGGGGTGCACACGTACTTGCAGGCTCGTTCCCGGGGTTTTGCGAACGCCACCACAGAGACAGTCACAAATATGTCAACGAGCTGGACCTTACCTAGGTAAGTTAGACCACGCGTGAAGTTACCGGCACACAAGGGGGAAAGCAAGGGTCATTTCGACGGCGCCGGTGCCTGTTTTAGAGGTGCATTGGCGTCAACTTCAGCCGCACCGCTATTTTGGTTGCGTCGCTAGTATTTCTATCTCAAACCAGGATAAGCAGGCCGCGAGGACCCCTACCTATGCCGGGATAAGGATTATATCTGTCTGTGTACGTAGTATAACGATAGATATTTTCAGCAAGACGCGGCGGAACCGCCGGTTTCAAGAGACAAGAATGCCAATATCGTATCTGCGTACGCGAGAGCGCCTTTAGTGTATAAGAACACCTGAACGGCAATCAGCTAACGTGCGTGTACGAGATGGGGCACAGGCGTCACCGACGTAATGCCGGTGCATATGCCAAAACCCCGAATGTCGTCTGGAGAGCATAGGATTATTCCTTATAATCACCCATTGGCCTCAATGCGGCCCGAGTAACGAAGATCAGAGAACTTGCCCTAGGCTTATAAAGGAGGACTGCATTGGGCAGCCAATCAGCGCTTTCCGATGGATGCTACTCAGCACAGCACGGCAGAATCGAATTCAATCTAATATTCATCAACAAAGAGAGTTTACACATTTTGATTTGTGATCCCCAATTGCACCGGCTCACACTCTCATCGAAGCATCCGTATGCATTCAGACCGCGTCATTGCATTGGGAAGAAGGGAGACAACGAAACCCCTTTCAATTAGGGTTTGCACTAACCACCCACCCACGCTACCCACCAGTACCCACGGATGATATTTTCAATCATATATAAGTAATAAAGGCCTGTAGATAATAATAGGCTGCTTTTATAATAGTTATATCTAGGTAACCAGAAGCATTAGGCTTTTATGGCGTATTACTTTACGTTGTGGGTAGTGAATGGGTACCCATTGGGTACCCATTGCAAACCCTACTTTCAATATCTCCCCTACGTTAGGAGATGAATGGCTGTTTATCCCTAAAGGTAACCTGACAGTGTGCTATGCATCATCAACACGTTGAGGTCTGAGACGGTTATCGAGATTCCCCAACTTGTTGTCGGTTCTTGGCTATACGTTATACTACCTAGGAAGCTGGTTTACTCATGACCAAATACTTGAGAATATCTGCTAGCCAAGTCGTTGATAAGAACCGATGACTTTTAGGATGTTGTAAGACCTTGTAGGGAGGTAGCGAATGTCAAGGGGTACAATGTAGGCTCGTAACTGGTCTTACACAGAACGTATAATTATAAAGTATATAATACGGCGAACGCCCGTATCTTGAGCCTACGTGTCTGATGTTGCTGCTTCATCTATCCGTAGGTTGATGGGCTGTCTCGCCTATTCGGCGCTTATGCACTGCCGCAACGGTCCTAGATAGCCGCTCACACTAGGTGTGCGGGAAATATGCCGTGGCTTGTTTGACAGCCGTTAGGTTCCGTTTAATATATTTGATGGTACTGCTAGCGCAATATCTTTGAGGAATGGGTACCTTCGACATCTGTTGATCAGTAATCAGCCACGAGCCCGTCACCTGGATTTTGACCGCCGGGGCTTGTGGTTACGGAGCTCGGTAACTTGTGTCGAGGGGACCCGGAACTGCCTGGCGTCTCTTTTCAACGCAATATACAACAGTACCCTGTAGGTACGTATGGAGCATGAGCGGCGATCCCGCGCAATGTCCTCATGTTCGGCAGCTGTTCAATCCCAGTAGCAGATCCCAGGGGTTCGGTTCCGGTCCGACCTCGAGAATGGAGAACTCGAGGCTGTGGCATGGCGCATTGGGCCCGTTGGCGGCAGAAGCGGCGTTCCCAGGACTCTGGATGCAGTCAAGGGGGTCAAGGTCAAGTCAACTTCCAAACCCGGTAGTCAGCTAGCACCCCAGCATTAAGTCGGCCCTGCCAGAATCCTTGTCTCGCAAGCAATACCCAAAACGTCGAAATTCTCCGCTTTCCAAATGAGAACGTCGTCTGGCCAGATTAAACCCTGGGTAGGGACACTGCAGATGGACTCAAGATTCAGCAGCGAACAACGAGAGTGAGAATTGCATACTTACGTAACTACCAACAAATAGCCAGCTAACTTAGAGGAGAGGGAGTTCAAAATTATAAGCAACATACCTAGCAGTTCGTATATTTGGTAATCCTACTTGATCAACACGATAGGCCTTTGGCTCTAGAGCTATACATGTATCTATCTGTCAGCAAATCCGCTCAAGGACGAATGTAATGTAAATATATAAGGCAGTTGAGCGACTTGAAGGGCCCCTAGTCACAACAGGTAGGTTAGGAATCTGAATTCCCCTTTTGGGGACACTTCCAAGTTTCGGTTGTAAGAACAAGAAGTGAGTCTGTCCGTTCCCTATCGGGTGTCGTAATAACCTTAACGCAGCACTGGGTGATCGCTGCTGCAGGCATTTACGGGGATTTAATTTCCTTTGCATACTCCTACACTGTATGTGACTTCAATTGGGTAGCATCGCTAGGGTTGTCGTTACCCCCAGAGTGTCGTCTCCTGGGTCCGAGCGTTATAGCGTCGTTCTGGCCCGCCAGCCCCAAGAAGCCAAGCCAGAGTTTTGACAGGTTAACGTTAGTTCCCCTCCAGGGGTCCCACACATTCTGCGAGTATTCGGGGGAAGGGACCCTTGCTCGTATCAATCATCAGTGATCGAGCGCCCTTTTTCCATCGCGAACAAAATGAGCCTACGTAGCGAAGACATACATACATAGTGCGGAAAAAGCCGCTCCATTCCTATATACTAGGTAGGTATCAGTGAAGAGGAGGTTCGGTATTGATGGTGCAAACTTATACCCTGGTAGGTACAAGTAACCCTTGGCTAGTAGTCATATGAGGGAGGTATGGTTGAATGCGGAGCACCTGGGACCTAGGTTGATTAACCTTTTAATCGCGTCCCTCTTTTTGCTTTTTAATTCACCCATGGTGTACAGTTTCGTCAATTGCTGGGCTTGGATAATTCTCGCCTCCTGCTTAAAAGCTCCTCGAATGAGTAGCTACCATGTTGTATTTCCCTTACATTATCAAAATACCCCGTTACAAAAGCAGCAATGGACATGGATTATGCTCTCAATTGCCCGCCTGCAACCGAATTGGCAAATGGAATTACGTCTGCGCGGAAGCGGTCCATGATCCCCTTCATAAGACCTCAACTACCCACCCTTCGAAGTCTCATCCAGAGATCTCTTCCACGCTTCTTACATAGCTGCAGTCTTCAAGCATCTTCCTTGGACTAGCACTCACCTCTGCCCGCGGGAGAGTACCCACAAACGCCACACTGTTAGGCCTTCTTGACACAGAAAAGCCCCTTCATCTGCGGATAGTCCAGTTCATACACTAGCGGCCTCGCTTCCCACTTCTCTTTCTATTTCCGTGACGCTCTTCGCCCCGTAACAAGTTCATCGACGGCCCTCTGACTTACAGCAACGAGCGACGGTGTTTCCGTTATCGGTTGTTTACCTATCGTCTGATCCCCGGTCAGCCCTGTAAAGAGTCCCGCCCCAGATATCGCCTCCCTCCCCCACTGCCCGCCCCGACTTCAACGCCCCGGTCCTTTCTGAGTGGCTACCGTTAGCAGCAGTGTAGCACGTCCATTCCGTCCACGACTGCACTGACCCGAGGGACTAAAGACTGTTGTGACACTCGGCTGGTCACTAGCTGGTCAATTCGTGGGACCTGTGGTATATGTAGAATATACTTAAGTGGCGCTCCCTATAGTCTCCTGTGTATAACCGCTCTCGCAGTCTCTCCGTACCTGTTGGGATATTACGCGAGCCTCTCCCATCGGTGCCTTGTGTTACATCACTGCCTTCCGACGGTGACGGCGGGATCTCTGTCATACAGGACTCGGCTATCCAGAGACATCTCGTTGGCTGGTCCACCTGAACTTTTCCCTAATTGTCTTGAACAGCCGACGCCGCCAGGCCAGTCTCGCGAAACACGGGTTCGGAACTTCCCACCCTGGTCCCAGCTCGTTTTAGAGGACTATCACTGCGCAGCACGGTTTCCACGCACACGCCATCCTCGATCCACGACTTGGCGTTCTCCGCAACGACCATTCTCGCCAACTACATCTGACCGCCCGTTGCATGTTGGCTTATGGAGAGAGGATTCCTCCCCGTTGAAGAGTATCTAGCATCGTCTAGGGCGCTGGATATATCACCAATCTCATGGAGCAGACTTTCATCACTATACACAGTGAGTATACCCGAGTGAGGGGGAGGGAGAGAGAGTGACGGATCTTCTTATTGCGCCTCTGCCCGAACAGCTTGGTGGTTGGCTAATATCTCTCGCGTCTCACAGACCTCGATCCGGATGCCACTGTCCTCTTCGTCTCAGAGTCAGTCACCGATATACTAGGGTATCATCCTTCAGAGGTGCAGGGCAAATCATGCTTCGACTACTTCCACCCAGATGAAGTGCCTTTTGCGCGCTCAGTACATAGTAGGGGTGTACTGCTTGACAAGGCAGCTGTCCTCCACTATGCTCGAATTATGTCAAAAGATGGTCAATGGATCAGCTGCGAATGCTGCTTCACGGTAGTTCACGATGTCCTGATGGCATGTACTAGTATCTACCGCCGGAGCCATAAGCAGGAGAGTATGTAACCCTAGAAAGCCCTACTTGTTCAGGGACAGGGGTTCTAACATGTCTATAGGAAGAGCAATCGAGGCCCCACATATTCGCCGTCTTTTCTCGTCTTCGCCCAGGGATCCGCGGTATCATATGCTTGAACACTTGTCGCCCAAATTCAAGATGCCGCCGATGGAGAGGGAACCACGCGCGGCCTTAATCCTTAACCGATTTACTAGAAGCTTGACAGTTATGTTTGCGACTAATGCCGTCGCATCAATTCTCGGGGTGACTCCGGACGAGATCCAGGGAATGAGTTTCTGGGAGTGTGTCGCAGAGAACTGTGTGAGGGACGCGATTAATTGCTTGGAGAGTGCGAAAGCCAACGACTCGATCGCCTATCTGCGCTTTTGGTCTAGGGACCCTCGAAGGGAAGAAGATTTTGAAGCCGAGGATGAGGAAGATCTACAAGGCGGGGAGAGTGCGGAAGGCCGCAATAGCAACAGCAGTGGCTCGGATGGTGGTGTGCAGCTGAGCAATGCCATGGATATAGTCTCGGACGACTTGGCATATTCCGGTATGAGAGTAGAGTCATCTTCGGGACACGGACGATCCGGGGGTCCGGGGCTCGGCCGTCTCCGCTCGTCTTCGTCTCACCCCGGGTCTCGGTCCGGACCTCACACGGCCCGGGCTACCCGGGCAATTCCGCCGCAGGGCGACGGGCTTCAACAGCAATCAATTCTCCCTCAGCGACCCGAAAGCCGCCCCCGTCGGCGCCGGCCGAACCCTTCAATTGAGCTTGAGGCTGTTGTGTCTTGCACTTCTGACGGTCTCGTGGTTGTCTTACGAAAAGCCAGGCCGCCGATACCCGCCCCTCATCCACCGTTACTCCCCGTCGATTATTACGAGAACGGATTATTCGCGGCTCCCTGGAGCGAAGAGCCAGTCAACGCTGTCTATCCGGTCGAGCGGTTCCACACATTCCGGCCACCTCTGCTCACACAGCATATGCCTCTGCAAGAGCACGTAAAAGACGCTGGAGGACCACCCATTGAACAGCTGATGCGGGCTATCCGCGATGTCGCTGTATTTGCTTGGGCACTAGTGGGAATAAATGGAAACCTCTCGCAGTATAGCCGAGGGATACCGAGAGGGGATGCACAGCCTCAAGTTGGGAAGGTCCAGTATCCGGGCGTTGAATCCCAAGCCTCCAGACAATGGCCAGGTTCTCTGGTCGTGAATCCACACACATCCCAAAACGGAGCGTTTGCAACACACTATATGCCGCGGTTCACTGCCGAGGCGCCACAATGTTACAGCTGTACCCCTAACGGGTTCAATAGCACAAATTTTGCGTACACTAATCCGCCTGCATGGCTGCATTCAACTCCGTACACGACGATACCTCAACCGCTGGCGCCATTTCCCCACGCGCAACAAGCAGCGCCACAAGTACTACCGCGCCCCTATCCTGGTGGTGCCCCACACCCACAAGAACCGTGGGCAGACGCCCCGCCGTCCTACATGCAGCAAGGCGCATACTCTAATCCCACTTCCCAGTCATATTCGCCTACCGATTCCCACGGCTACAGGAATCCGTGGCAGTAGGAGACGCTTCTCTCTGTCGTCGTGATGTACCTAACTCTGCTATATGTTATGGTGTTTCGGAATGACTCGCTAAGATTGGGACGTGATAGGGGGCGTTCGGCGAAAGGGAAAAGCGGCTAAGATTTGTCATAATGTTTTTGGCATCGTACTCATCCCAGAACGAGGGAAGATCTCCCTCGACTTACTCAATTAGCGTAATTGGATATTGGATTGCCAAACAGGATTGAAGACTTGATTAGTATCGTTCGGGCAGGTACGAAACTCAACGGGTCATATCATACAGGATTGTTTGGGGCCTCTGTTCGTTAAAGCACGGGATATCCAAGAGGACGGGCCGTTAGAAGTGGGATAGAGCAAAGGGAACTCGATAGGAAGAGGCAAATACCAGTGTTGGAATTCCCTGCATGATCTGTAGGAAAAGGACATACTTGCGAAGATGCTGTACAATGTATGTCCTTAGACTTACCTTAAGTCTTTGACGACTCGACGAGGACACGGAAACACGTTACCGAATAAGACTCTGGACAAATAATTTGGACACCCCCACATCCCAATACTAAAGCTTCCCCGATTTCGATAGCACCCTTTTTCTAACCTGCAATAAATCAACAACGCATCGACGATAATAATTTCTGTATTAGTAGTATTATAAGAAGCAAAAGGTAGAGGTTGCGGTAGATGTTTCGGAATATTTCTGCGATTTTTTTAGGTTAGATTCCGTATAAGTAGATACGGTTGTTGATATGGGGTGTCGGAGTGTGGGTGGTGGGATGTCCCCAACTATTTTGTCCAGAGCCTGCCGAAGCCATCAAGCAGGGGGTTAATTCGTGGGGCCGCAGGGGAGCTTGGACCACTTGGGGACTGATTCAGGAAACCGTGCCCTGTGCGCAGGCACTGAAGCTAGCAGGTACACACAATACAGCAGTTGGTACTGACATACGTAGCTACAGCTTGGCCGACTGCTACTAAAGAATATCGTCGTAGCCATCCACCTTTACCCCTTCAACTTTACAAAGTGCTCCGTTCGAGGGTAAAAGAAAGCGCAACTAATGCTCTGAGTCTGGCTTCTTTCGGGACTGCGATCCTCTCAGCTGTTAACCCGAGTGAAACCTCGACCGAAGATGGCGTCCTCGGGCCATCCCTACGATACTCCAAGAACAGAGGAGGATGATCTAATTGACCCTGATGATGGTGAGGGGATGCCCTTTCGTCTCCGTTATGCTGTCTTTGTAGCCCCCTAATATGCCCCGCCGAGAGGCTAATGCATGCGCCGACAGCCGACCTCAACGACTTCGACGACCCCATCTCGACGAGCCAGTCCCAGCGACAGCCCCTGACTGGCAATATTGGCAGAAACCCCTCGTCGGCGTCGTCGTCGCGGCCGCTGAACGAGAGCTACCTGACGTCGCGGATCCCGGGCGAGGACCGCAGCGCGCCGCAGAACACCATCGACGAGACGGTGTGGGAGACGCTGCGGCGGGACCTACTGGCCGTGTGGTCCAAGATGCGCGAGGTGCTGTACCCGCGCTATCTGTTCGGGGGCACCATGTTCGAGAGCGCCGGGGGGCTGCGCGGCGCCTACGCCAACCTGCGCGGCGCCGGCATCACTGGCGCCCGCGACGAGCTCGCCGGGCTCGCCGGCCGCGTCATGGACCCCGAGAGCCTGCTGAACCAGAACAACATGACCCCCGGCCTGCGCAACTGGGACATGTGGGGGCCCCTCATCTTCTGCCTGCTGCTGTCCCTGCTGCTCAGCTTCCGCGCCAAGGACGACCAGAAGGACCTCGTCTTCAGCGGCGTCTTCGCCCTCGTCTGGATCGGCGAGGCCGTCGTCACTCTGCAGATCAAGCTGCTAGGCGGGAACATGTGAGTTAATAATTTTTATACCCCAACCCGGCAATCCCCTCTCCTACCTCTTTTAAGGCATCCGAGGAAATGTCGATATATGTATGGGTCACGCTGACGGTGGGAATCGCGAACAACAGCTCCTTCGCGCAGAGCGTGTGCATCATTGGGTACACGCTTTTCCCGCTCGTCATCGCGTCGATGCTATCGGCCATCGGCATCAGCACTATCGTCAGGATCCCTGTCTACATAGTCCTGGTGTGCTGGTCGCTGGCCGCCGGCGTCAGCATCCTGGGCGGTAGCGGCGTCGTGAAGAACAGGGTCGGCATCGCCGTCTACCCGCTGGTCCTGTTCTACCTGGGTCTGGGCTGCCTCTGCTTCATCAGCTAGACACGGCCCGTATAACCTAACTGAACTGCCATTCGTACGTACGCAAGAACGGCGGGGCCGGACAGGGTGAGGGGATGAACGGAGTTTGCATCGGCGGCGCGGGGAAAATATTTTAACGTCTTTTTTGCAAATTTGTATTCTACGTATCCCTGTGTACGATCCGCCGGAATGAAGAAGATTGATTGTCCTTGGTTCATTGCATATTGTGTCCCAGGATAGGCGGTCGTCTGTTCCCTGGACGAACCGAGGAGCTCTCGTATGTTTCCCAAATGTTCACGTCCCTCGCTCACCTATCCATCCATCTGCCATGACAACTAAAGGTATCAAGCTTTTCAAAAGACCCACGCTATGGACTCTCCCCGAGATTGTCTTCTATTGCTCCTCTTTCTACCTATCGGTGACGACCCCCCGTTCCCTAGGGCCAAGGATCTGTCCGGCTCGCTTGTTTTCCCAGTTGCAGTGAGATCATGACGTAGTAGCTTTGCCGGTATTGCTCATGATTGCCAGAACAAGCCAGTAAGCATGTTCTTAAGAGAACTGCGAAGAGAGACAGGCGCCGTTATGGGATTCAGGGATTGCGGGGACGGTGACATGGCTATAGAATTGCTGGAACGGAACTGCTTTCCAGGCAACTGTTCTCTGTACCCGCCGCCTTATCAGTTACATTTCGTATCCGGTGACTTGCTCGCCATTCCCGACCACCGGTCTGGGTCTCGGAATTCAGGCCCGTCTATCACTTCCATAGTCTCCCCAGGCTTCCATCACCTAAATAATGGCCCCGTAGAACTCCGGCACTCAACCGTGGATGCTCGCTTTCTCCCGATCTTTTGTCATCGCCTGAGGAATCAATGTGGACAGTTAGCTTCTAGGGCGTCATGATCGGAGTGATATTCTTTTAGCGCGGAAAAGAGACCCCCCGTCGTCAGAGGCGCTGCGGTAGTATGAGGTACGAAATATGCCACTTGAGCTGGAAATGCTCGGTAACTCGGTTTCGTAGTGGTCATCTCCTCTCTCTCGTAAAGATGCAAGTGTGTTCCTCGCATAGTAGTCCAAGCAAGCCGGCATTAGACATGTCCGAGCTAGAAGAAACCATCCTCGCTGGGACTCGCAGCCTCGTCATCATCCTGCCCCTCCTCCTCTTCGACCAACTTCTTCGCCCACCCATCCAGGGCGCCTCCGTTCTCGACGATGCGCGAAAAGAAATCCTTCGCCTTCTCCAGCTCCTCCCCCCTCCTCGCAACCCCGGAACGCTCCTCGGGGCCATCGGCATGGGCCAGCAGCAGATCATCCGCCAACGACGGGGATGACGGCGTCCTCGTCCGCCGCCCGCCTTCGGCCGCATCCCGCCTCACGCCCTCGATGAGCCGCGTGGGCAGGTGCAGGTCGCCCACGAACAGCGCCAGCATGCCCCGCAGCCGCAGGAGCTCGAGGTGCTTCGAGTACGGCGCGTTCTCCATCAGCTGGTCCATGCGCGCGGCGATCTGCTGCGCCGCGATGGCCGTCTCGCGGCGCAGCTCGTCCCGCGCGGCCCGCCTCAGCCGACGTCTCCCCACGTCCCCGCGCCGCCGCAGTAACCCCCGCGCCCCCGCCTCCTCCTCGTCCTCCGCGTACGCGTATGCGTCGAAGCGGGGGTCGCCTTCCCCCTCTAGGCCCGACCCTCCTTCGTCGTCGTCGTCGTCGTCTTCTTCTTCCTCCTCTTCGGCGGCGGCGAGCCGGCGCAGCGCTCCCCCGAACTCGGCGTCGATGTTGTAGATCTCGATTCCGAACAGCACCGGCCAGAAATCCAGCGCGCTCGTCAGGTGCGGGCGGTGCGGGTCGTGCGGGTGCTGCTGGATCAGGCTCTCGAAGTAGGCGCGGACCCTGTCGACGTTGGCGGCGGAGCTCCAGCGCCTCACCGCCTCGTCGCCTTCGGCTTCCGCTTCCTGGTCCCGCCGCTGCTGTTCTCTCGCCTCGCCTTCCCCGTCGCGCATAAGAATCTCGGACCCCACGGCCCAGAGGTGGCTGAGCCGGACGTCGACCTCCCTGGTCCGCACGAGGAGCCCGAACGCCCGCCTCGCGCGCGGGATGTCGCCCTCGCCGAGGCAGCGGTGCAGGATGGCGGTCACGGTGCTCAGGTGCCGGAGGCGCGCCGAGTGGTGCTTCGGCGCGGCGGGGACGCCGTTGCCGTTGCCGTCGGCCCGCGCCTCGGCAAAGTCGGTGCCGGCGTCGCTGCTCTCGGCCCCGCTCCTGCTCGCGCCCCTGCGCCCGCGCCCGCTCCCGCCGTCGGCGTCGCGGTCGGGGGGCAGCGCCTTGTGCGGGAACAGCGGGAACCTGTCCGCCGGGTTCGCCTTCTCCGGCGCCAGCCCCGCGACGGCGAACTGGCGCAGCAGGTCGGGCGGGTGGCTGCGCGGGTTGATGGCGCCCGACGGCAGATGCGAGTACAGATCATCCGGCGCGGGGGGTGGCGAGGCGACATCCCACTCCTCGCCGCGCCGCTTTGGTTTGCGCGTGTGTATCCCCAGGCGGTAGCCGGGTACGGGGAGGGCGAATGGGCCCATGGCGACAGACGGGTCGCCCCTGGTATACCGCTCCTCCGAATGTCTTTTGCCGGATTAGCGTGTCTGTATTAAGTGGACGACAAACGCTTTCCTTCAGTTTTGGGGTTCTTAAGGGGTATAGCCGATCCTTGGGGGTGATTGAAGTGTCCGCATAAGTACATGTAGGCAGAAAAACAGTGGCGAATTGGTCCACTGGTTAATGGTTTCTGCCCAAGCTTTTTAGCGGCCCGGGCCGCTGCATTAGCCAGTTACGCCTGTCCTAGTGACCCTGGAGCTAACGGTTGTTACCTGGAACGATTAGCGGCCCAGATCAGCCTTAAACAGCGTAAGAAGACATCAATCCTATGTGGACCAGCCTAGATAATCAGAGTCCGCTCTGTCTGAACGGTTAATGCTGTCTTGTACCCTTGTTATCGTTTCCATCTTCGCGATCGTGTTATCGGTTCCTGTCTAAGCTAAGTCTATTATCTGACACGGTATTACGTTATGAGTTTGCCTTTTTAAGTTGTCACGCAGGACGATGACGGTCAGAGGACCGAACACTACATCTGTGCTGTGAGGTTCCCACAATATATCTCCCCGAAAACGGCTATTCACCTAAAGGTTAGCTGACGGCCCTGAATCACGGGTCACTTGAATTACTGACGAGCCCAGCTCAGGGGAAATCTTTATTACGAATATTACGGACATATGGAAGACAGAATATAGAGAAAGGGCACAAGAATAACGAGCGAAGGTTACACGAGACATGGAAGCAAGATGCCAAAGAATGGGCCCAGTTATGAGTGGATAGTGCCCGGTGATACTATGTACGACATCACCGAGTTACTCCATCAGTCAATACCAGTCACGGGCTCGGGCGCGGAGGTGTTATCCACCAGGTGAACGGCCATAGACGATGCTGTCTGGCTAGAACTAGTCTCGCCCTTAGCTCTAATGGAACGTGACCGACAACTACGCTCTTATTTTTCAGGTTTGCTCAGTCGGCGCGTTGGGATCTTTGTTGAAAGAGTTCAGTTGGCGTGGTGGATTTTTTTTCTGCGACGTATTAAAATCGTTTTGTACCACGTATAGGAATTTCCCATATGGTGTGTTGAAATCCTTTTATACGGTATATTAAAGTCTGTTATGGAAAGTTTGATTGGTGAGTTGGAAATCATTTGGCCAAGACTATGTTAACAGCCATCATCACCGGTCACTAGTCCGACAGCGTAACATAATGGCTCTATGGACATAGCACCACAGGGTGGTCACGTATCCATGAACAATATCATTGACTTTACATATAATTAGCATAGGTCTGCGGGAAGCTCGACTACGCACAGAATGCGACACCCCCAGGTCCATGCTAAGAAAATTTCTAAGACCAGCCAAGCACATCCACCCTCGTGGCATGATCCCTTAGGGGTGACTGGGTCCCCAAGAACATATTTATCACCACTGAGTCAAACGCTTCAAGAAGAGAAAAATTAAGCCCCTGCTACGGCACAATCGGCAACCGTGTCTGCTCCCGAGTCCCCTGGCCACTGCCTGCGAACGAGGAACACATAGTAGTAGTAAGAGGACGGCGGCCGAGCACGCCAAGTGGACTAATATAGGGGTATAGCATGCTGATGAGCCGATCCATCACCACCACCATTACGAGATCTGCTAGGCGTGTTCGAGATGGTCGAAGCGAATGTGATCTCGCGCCCTAGTCGGGACCAGGGTTTTTCTCCCGGAACAGAGACCCCTGGAAAACAGGGGCGAGAGAGGGGAGTTACTAAGTAGAAAACCCTTCGACGGCTCTTGGGCGGGCTTTGTGTACTTGTCATTGCGCTCTTCGCTCATCCCTTATTGTGTTGGAGCTTCACAACTAAGCACGGATGACACCTCCTGGTTAGGGCCAACAGTCTTAGGTGATAGTAGCTCATGTGTGCCCTCTTGGTCGTGAATGTCATTTGCTTTTCGCATTAACAGGATCCGTATAACGGAACGAGAGGATGCCCGCATTGGTAGTAGGAAGCCGTCCAATCGTTAACAGGCCCTCGTATCGACGAATGGCACCACACGGCGGAAGTGCCGTCATGCATATGTACATTTTGATCTACTGTACATCAGGTCTGCTTCTATGGCCAAGATGTACCCGTGTTTATCCCGGCATTATGTGATGGATCATGCGTAAAGACGTCGTCTATTGCGAGTTGCGCTCAAAGTAGGCCCATTGACCCTCAGGCGGCTGTTCCTCGAGGCCCTCCCACCTATAAGTAGGTTAGCTATCATCCCTCAACCCCAGGACCTATAGGACACATGGCACTTACACCTTAGCCTTGTACATGGAATCAACGAGATTCAGCTCGCCCTCCGCTACTTGGATCACCTCCTCGATCAGGCCGGCACCGATCTTGTTCTCGATCTCCTCGATCCTAGCATTCCCCGCGGTCAGCGCACAAGATATTCCCGGATCCGAAAATGCCATAGTCCAGGGACCCGGAGACTTACTGGTCGGCGGTGAGCTGCGGCTCCGGCTCCCACTTGACCTTGCCGGGGGCGTCCAGCGGCTGCCTCTCGAGCAACAGCTTGTGGTCGATGTCGCGCTCGTCGGTGCCGCGGAGGCCCTCGGCGCCGGGCCCGTCGTCGCGCTCATTGTTCCACTCGTCGTAGCGGGTGTCCTCGGGCGGGGGTTCGGCGCAGTGGACGAAGACATGGTCACGGGCGGAGAGCTGGACGGCGTGGGAGCCATCGAGCTTGGACTTGGCCTCGGCGGGGGAGGGGAACTGGTCCGGGTGCTCCTTGAGCAGCTTCTGTGCGCGCACCTTCCACTCCTCGTACCCGGGGGGCTGGGCGGCCTCGACGATGGCCAAGCGGTGCTTGGTCAGGGCCTCGACGGACTGGCGGTACATGGACGACTCGGGGATCTTCTCCAGCTTGTCGAGCGTGCGCGAGTACAGGTAGATCAGGGTCGACCGCGGGGAGCTGTGGGTGGAGATGCCGGCGAGGCCGGTCGGGTTGCCGGGCTCGAGATAGCGCGCCGGCTTAACGCTCGCGAAGAGTCTCAGTGTCCGCCTCATGACTGTTGTGAGATACGCTCATCAATGGGGGGGGGGGGGGGGGCA
>QJNS01000077.1:141872-268363 GCA_004154925.1 Monosporascus cannonballus
CCCCCCCCCCCCCCCCCCCCCCCCCCCCCCCCCCCCCCCCCCCCCCCCCCCCAACTAGGAATGTCAATCCCAAGGGTGAGCAATCAATTAACGATGATAGGTAGGTACCTAAAAAGCTCGGAACGTCACAATCCCATAATTCCTACTCACGTGATATAAAGCGCTAGGGAGCTGCCGAAATCCCCAAGAAACTGAACCCCAGTGGGGGACTCCGCTAGTCGCAGTGCAATCATCTTTTACTATGCATTAAACAGTAACATCCTACTTTTGCGTATTCCATCTGACGTGAACATGCCTTCTGCTATATACTATAATAACGTTATGGCCAAGAATACATTCTCTAGAGCAGGGAAATCGCCCATAACCGACTTCGAAGTCGTTAAGGGCAGGGCTGGATGCAAAACCCCCGTGCAAAGGCAGACAACGGACAATGATAGTGATTCACGACGATGCACCTTAGTATCATATTCAATACACAGCATTCATAGTCGTCACTCAGCTAAGGAGACCATTTAGGTAACTCGAAGATCATAGGTCGAAACTATGAAACGCATTGGTTCATCTAGACTCCCTAACCATAGAGCCAAGCATGCATGTTCACCCTCAGGGCCAAGGTAGCCGTCCTCGGGCGAGCCTTCGCTTTGCGGCCGTGGAAACCATAAGAAATAAATCCTGTTAATTCCGCCAGACCGTAATGGCAAGTTCTCATAAGGGGTCTAAAACCAGCATAGACATGTCCCTTCATTGTTATTCATGGCACTTTTTGGTGCCTGCGTTATGGTCTATATGGGTATCAATTGACTTAGGAGGCGCTCTCGCGGCTCTTGCGATAGTTAGCCTAAAGTGACATGACAGTCAGCATTACTGCCTTATCATAGAGAGAAATCCTTGGTGCGACTAGCCTCTTGCTCAACCTGGAGGCCCTCAATGACAGGTTGGAGCTCGCTCAGGATCTCGTAAGCTTTCTTGTGGTACTCGACCTGAGCAGCGATGAGCTCGGCGAGGTTTCGCAGAGGCTCCGGGGTGTCCAAGACCTGTGTAACAACGTTAACTATGATGGCAACAGACAAATCGAAGCCCATTGCGGCACAGGGGGTGAGACTCACGTTCTTCATGACACCAACTGCCTCCTCGGTTTGTGTAACGAACTCATCTTCGGCCTTCTCGATCTCTTCTTGGGCCTCGGGACTCAATTCGTCGCTGTTGGGCGCTTGATCGTCACGGGGGGCGGCTCCTGCTATCTTCCAAGTAGTCCCCTTAGCGCGAGACTTGACAGAGTCCAGTGTGAGGCGCGCCCTCTCGACATTCTTGCGCGCACGCGTCGCGAACATCAGGTTGGTGTTCAGAGTGGTGTTCCAGCCAGCCAGAAATCGGCTCTGTATCTGTGTGTCCTGTGCAAGGCGGGCCTCGCCAACGCGCTCGCTAGCCAAAGCATATTTCTCCAGGGCCGTCGCAAGGGGATCTTCTCCTGCGCCCGTGTGCTGCTGATGCAGTAACTGGGAGCTGGCCAAGCTAGCACGCGCGAGAGCATGGTTGAACGTCTTGGGCTGAGGCTTGGCCGAGGGAGGCGCCGTCAAGGCCGCCTGAGCTTCGGCGGGAGTAGTAGCGCTGGAGAGAAGATGAACCTTCTCACTGACGGTACGGCCAAGGTCCTGGAAGGTCTCCTTGATATTGGGAGGGTAATCGTAGGCCTCGTTGGAGTATTGCGAGCTGTTTGGAGCAGAGACATATCAGTAAGCCGCAATACCTGCGACCGGCTATACGTGCGCACTTACGACACCGCAAGCATCTTCTGGTGAACCTGCTTGAGGGCATCGACGCGCTTCTCGAGATCGATGTAGTCGGGGGGCAGCTGGGTCTGAGTGGATCTATTGTCAGCAAATGTCTCTAACGTCTAAGAGATAACCGACTACTAACCTTGTCTTCAGCTTGTCCCAGCTGCTCCTTCGTGTACTGGAGAGTACGGGAGGCAAAAGGCGTGATCTGGGAGCCAATGGAGCTATTATTTGTATCAATACCAAGCTTAGGAACTGGAGGGGTTCGGTTGATAAATTATACCTCAACTGGCTACTGAATGCCTTGAAGTTATCCATCTTTCCTCTGGTTATCACGTTTGATGATTTCAAGGGAATGAAAGGCAGGTATGGAAGACTCGATGGTCGAGTTTAGGTCCCGTCGCAAGAAGAGAACTATGTATATAGCCTCGACATGTCCAAGGCAACAAAGATGATGGAGGGACCGCGAAATGACAGACAGGATGGGGTAGCTTCTCGGGTGTGGCTGATGTTGCTTATCGTTATCGGAGAGCACTTGGTTAGCGCTATCCGTGAGGACCTGTTCGGAACAGTGAAAGTGTGTTTGTGCTTCGTAGTAGCTGTTAGCCTAGATGGCTGTGCATACATATACTTCAGTTCGCTTAGCGTTTCGGTTACTACATAACAGGGGGACAGCTGGGACAGCTAGAGGGGGCTTAGCAGAAAAGCACGGACTGGATACACATGTGCTCACATACCCTCCATTGTCCTGTATGGGTATGATCTTTTGTCAGCAAATTCCAGTGATGGCAATCCTTTCATCATTGTGCACATCTCCGTTCCTCTTTAATAAGTTGGGGTGGCTATTACTATCCGTCCCTCGCTATTGATCCTATAGTTATTACACATTGCCAATCTTCTTTCAAGCTAACTGCTAACTGAGCCGGCTCAAGTGTTTCCAAATCCCTACGCTCTCCTTACGGACAAAGATGGGCCGTATGACCATTCGGAGGCAGTGTTTGTTGATAATATTGCAGTCAGGTTAGCAACGACAGCGGAGTCGTTGCCATTTAATTACACAACTTGTCGCCGAAATGGCAAATACAACAACAAAAGGAATTTTCTCCTCCGAGAGAAGAGACAGTCACTACCTCTCGTCTAGCTTTCTTGCCTAGGACATATACCCTAGTCCAAGTGAGCGTTTCCCCTCGCTGTTGAATGTTGGTGTAGTTAAGACTCGCTGACGAAGTATTTTTGAAGCCACTCGCTGAATATTGTTGTCGTCGTGCCCAGAGGCTGTAGCACTCCAGCAGACGTTCATAAATTTTATGCCCTGACGGCGTTTCGTGCTCCTATCTTCCACTTGAACATACCCTTAACGGGTATTCCCCCGACGAACTACCGGCTATCAGTTACTGGCTAAACTTAGTCGCTTGTTGCTCGTTTTCAGATCCCAATTTCGTGGTACTCCTTGTGCCGTCTAGCCAAAGCTCGCTGATCATGAACCCTCCCCGTCACTGTAACTGCACGGGTAGCAGAGGGTAGTGAAGCTGGTAAGTCTTCTGCGCTTCGAGTCTCAAGTACCTAGAAGCTAACCCAATAATAGACACATCATAGCCATCGGAAATCTCGAATATTTAAGTATCTATCTTAAATCTCCAACATTTTGGAACACACCAACAACAACCCAACCACTCCGGTCTGCTCAGCTCTCAGCAGCGAATACACAGTATTTCTCTCGATAGACTGGTATAGGAAATAGATACAGTTTAAACATTATAAGGTAGCTCTAGGGAGTTGAGGGAACTGTTGCTGTGGTTTCCGTGCCAGAGGCCGCAGCACAGGCTCTCCACAAAAGCTCTATCAACACATGGGGTCCTAACTAGAGTCCACTCCATGCACGTATCTAAACAAATAAAGGCCGTAGGCGTGCCGCTTCTTGAGAGCTTCGGGCTATCTCCCCGTTACATCTCCAGTGACGGCAATGCTAAGCATTACCTGGATCTAAACCCCATCTCCCCGTCAACATATATTGTGTGGCCCGGTGGCTAGAGAAGCGTTGCGGATATGTCCCAAACCTTCGTTCGCTATCGTCCGACCTCCTTCGGTTTAGTCGCTATGTCCTTCGTTTCTGCTCATCTTCCATAATTCCTACGTCTTCTCGTCGCCCGTACCTATTATTTCTCGCTGTTCATCTTCGTTCCCACTACTTGTACCCGCTCCGGCAGACCTCACGATCTCGCTTATTGGTATACAGAACGACTAAGACGGCGCCCCGAGGCAGTGTGTACGGGCTGCGGCAGGGCCAGAGTAGGTATGTCAGGTGGAACCCCTTCATGGACGAAGACATGGCCAGCATCGAGGAGGTCCATTATCTTTTGAAACATACCCCTACAAGCCCATGCTTTCCTGTTCCCGCCGACCTCCTTTCACGTCCCCGCCGGCCCCTTACGCCTACACTGGCGTCATGGGGAAAATGGGGTCTAAAAGGCTCCAATCAGACACCCCTGGTGAGCTCCACCAGGGGCTATAAAAGGGGCTTCGATCAGCTTTAGTGGCTTGGGAAGATCTTCCCTCCTAAGAGTCAGAGCTATCAATATAGCCTCAATTTCTTCCGCGGCAACTGGCCTTCCGCATTCCGCCAGTTTAGTCCGCACTCCCTGTCCCTACCAGACCTGGAGTGCCGAAAAATGTGAGGCCCCATACTATGGCGGGACACTACTAGGTCTTAAATCTCACAGTTTCGCTGACCCCCTCTTCATGTTCTGGTCAGTCTCCTACCTTCACGTCGATCTTTTGTATTTCTCCGGGTTTTCATGTTTCATCAATTCAGCTGGTACCTTCCTGTTCCCGCCGACTTCCTTTTACGTTCCCGTCGGCCTCTTATGTTTACACTGATATTTATATTTCACCAGTTTAGCTCACATTTTCCTGCTCCGCCGACCCCCTTTCATATATTTTTGTCAGTTTCTACTTTGACGTTGGCCTTTGACCATTTGCTGCTTTTTCACCTTTCACCTTTCGCCGCATTAGCTCGTATTTTCCTGTTCCCGCCGACCTCCTTTTCGTGGTCTGTACGTCTTCGTTCCCTGTCCGCCGTATGCGTGTATCCTCCCTATCCATCGGTCCCTCTTAATTCTCGCTTTCTGGACATTTTAGTTCTTCGCTGTGCGATTTACCATCCGATCTTCATCATGGGAGAGCCATCCAAGGTGTGCCTAAAGGGTTTCCCCGGTCCCTGGAAGAGAGGAGGGGGCCAGATAGAAGCCCTCGTCATTTCTACCGCTAAGTAGCCTCTACCTAGGTCAACAAACGAGCCCAAAAATATTCGTGTTGGATCGTATTGTAGGTCGAACACGGGCTACCCATTTGGGCGCTAAATAGAGTTGAGGTAGTTGTATAGAATAAGAAGCGAAGTCCAACGGCAATCATGATATGTAGTGTCTTGCTTCTGGAGCCGGGTCGCTGTAATAGCTCGGCTACGGTGTTCCATCGTACCGCCACATGAGTAATCTTCGCCACGGCTGTCGTCCGATTGTAAGCGTGCCCAAGGGGCTCTATAGCCCTGTTCATACGTGTATTAGTCCCTAAAGGAAGATCTCCCGTGTTGCCCTGGAGTTATCGAAAATAATTAGCAGATTTTCTCTGATGCTCTTCTCTCTGATGCTCTTCTCTCTGATGCTCTTCTCTTTGACGGTGTCTCTGACGGTGGAGGCTTCAGCGCCGCGCTTACACACAAGGCCCTTCTGTTAGTAAACGATGGAATCAGCCTCCAATCATGAGCCACGCTTGGTCCAGTACCTGGACGGCATCCGCCCGCAGCGAAGCCCTCTCCAGAACACCCAAGTTCCCGTGGGGTTACCCATACGAGCAAACGCCGATATGATCCCATCACTGCCGCCTTTCACCCGGAGCTTGGAATAACAGACCGTTCAGCGGGACACCTTGTCAATCGAGGCCAAACTCTCGTGCTTCCCAACGATATTCTCGGTGGCCCGGAGTATGTTGATCGTGTAGCTTCTGGCGTTGCCGCCGTAGTAGTTGGCGTCCAGCGTTCTTGCGTCCTTAAACCGGCCACCACTGGGCTGGTCCCTGGGTGACCTTGCTCTTCAGCGTGACCAAACGTTGGTCGATTAACGAGAACTCTTTTTGCTCTCCGGGACCTGTTGCTGTGGTATGATGTCGGTGTTTTCGATGAGCTCGGAACTGGCGTAGCCTGCGGTAAGGGGCGCTTCATGCTCCTTTGCTTCGGTCTGAGGGTGACGAGGGAACAGTCTCCTAGAGGAAAAGTTATCGGAGCCAATGTACCAGACGACGATGGCGACTGAGAATGAACTACTCACATAATTTCTTGATTCTGATGATGCTCTCGCAGTCCCTCACATCAGGATTCGGACAACGTCGTCATGGCAACCTAACGATCTTGTCTTTTGTTCGTGGGGACTGCTGTCCTGTTTCGCGCCAATATATGTCTTTAAAATGTATTGGGCTAGAAGGTGTTTGTAGAAATCGAAACACTCCGAGCTGAAGAGGGCTTGGAGCAAGATTGCAGTGTTTTGGACCTAAAAACCCGCCAGCAGTCACCAACATATATCACCACCGGGCCTCTCATTCAGAGGAAGAAATTTGACTAGAAGATAGTAAGGTTATCAGTTATGTTCAGGTTAGCCTTGAGACATAGCTAACTTCAACTAAAGGACCAAACATCATCTTTTTGATAGGTTAGGGAATATTGGCAGATCAACCCCCTACAGTACGACTCTTAGTTTCAGGGAGCAAACCCCCAACAGCGTATCGGAGTATTGTCATGGAAGAAAATTATCGGTCAACGCAGTAACCTGGCAGTCTATTAGATCACGCTTTGGCAAGGCATTGGCGAATAACAAATGGATACAGTGTTCAGTGGCATGCCTGTGTTGCTATCAAAGCATATTGCCAACTACTGAGATACAAATCCCAAATTTCAGCGTCTTGACGACCTGAAATGGGTTTGAATAACGGCATAGATCCCTCATGTTCGACCGGAGGGCCCATGTACTAGATAGCTACTGGACACCATCTCCTGGTTTCCCCCAAGAGATACCTTGAAGACCACAGCAACTTGTAAGGGGTGGCTTACAGCCTAGAGAGCAGAGTACGTACCCCCACGTGTATGCTATGGATTCAAGGAGGCTAGGTCAGATAAAAGTGGACAGCTGACTGCTCGTAAACACAGGATAATCAGATAGGGGGACCTACAGTACGCTCCATACTGAAGCGTCGACGAGGTACATGATACAAGATAACAGTATTTCTGCCTTGAGGGCTTTGGACCCCACCGTCCTATCTAGAGGAGAATCACCAATTGGGGGTAGGTACGGAACTCCTGTTTGTTGTTGTCAATAGGCTTGCTCCGCTTTTCTCTTCTCTTTCCCTGTACCTTAACCCGTAGGCGCAGCTTTTGCAAGCTTTTATTTCCCTTCAAAACCATTCTTCCACGAAATTCACACTGGTTGTAATTTTTTGGAGTTTCCAAATGCATCCCAAAGGTCACATTCTACTTCACTGCTCTCCAGAGCTGACGTACGCTCGCATCCCCTACCAGCTACCAATACTTGACAACGTTCCCCAAAGAGTGTGCCTACGCTCTTGCAAACCAGTATCCCCGTCATTCTCCCCGTTCAGATCTCCTACGTATCCCTCAATTCCTACATCTCGTGAGGCACGCTCTAGTATTCAAAGCCACCTCGTACCCCTCCCAATTTACGGCGACGAAGGAAACGAGAAAGCTGAGCGTCTTCGGCGTGATCCCATCCTACGCGTTCCCCCGAAGGTGCGTATAAGTTTCCTCACTACTCATTGTTGAAGTCCTGCTGGCCCAAAGTGCTCCCCTGACGATCCTCACCACCCTATACCACTCCTACAAACTTCCCATTGTCAATATCCTCCCCATTCTCTACATTCTCTCCCAGTCGTCCTTCTTGTCCTCGACTTGGTACATGGTCGAGAAGAAGACAATTACTGGAAGAAAACACCATTCAGCTTTTGAGGACAATCCCATTCTACGCCCTCCTCCATTATCTACAAAGCTGGACTGAGGGATCTTGCTGATTGGGCCAAGAGCAGGCACGCTATCTCAACAACGACTCCGCTGTCGTTGCCATATAACTACAAGTCATCGCCGATTTGGTAAGTATGCATCTCATCGCCGATCTGGCAAGTACGTAATTATCGTCGAATCTGCAAGTGCACAAGTATTGTTGAATCGGCAAGTGCGCGACTGCCGTCGAAATGGCAAGTACGCGAGTATCGTCGAAATGGCTGCTAACTTAGCAACGACAGCGCAGTCGTTACCACGTTACTTTTTCGGTTACCATTTTACATCTTCGGTTACCATCCTACATCGTCTTTGACATCCTACGTCGTCATTACCATTTTGTACCTCGGTCTTTTCCGGTTAGCATCTTCATACTTTTTTTGGGTTGTGGACAAAACACGTGCTAACGACTTCGTAGTCGTCCGGTCCTTGGTCTACTTTCATCTAAGAGTTTTCTCCTGATAGAGATCAAAGGTAAAGTTATTATATCTCTTTTTAATTAATCTAGTAGCTGATGTATTCAAACCCTTCATTTCTAGATGGACAACAGAAAGATGAACAGGTCCAACCTACTTACCGCTGCGCCGAACAGCGCCTCCAAATCAAGCGGCGAAATGGATAACAGACCGTCAGCGGAATGGTCCTTTACTCCGTCGGCAATGGTCCTGCAGCAGCGCGGTTTGTTGCCTCCGAATAACGAGGACGACCCGGACGTCATCCAGGCTCGCCAAGAGATTAAGGAGAAATTCGGCATTTCCAAAAATTACCGGGGTAACCCCTGGGTCGAGGGGAACCGATCTGCTGACATCGCCGACGACCAAAACGTTTCTTTGTTCGTTCAGAACATACCTTCTGAGTGTTCGTATCACGAACTCTTATCATCTTTCCGTAATGTCGGAAAGATCTTGGCAACACATATCAGTCCGCCTGGTGACGGACATCTTACCTGCTGCGCCAAAGTTGCCTTTTATACGAGAGAGGCAGCAGCAAAGTTGCACGATCAGATCTCCGCTGAAGAGATCGTCATTCGCGGCCATACACTGCGCTGCCGCTGGAATCGGGTTAAAGGTATGTCTTTCCAAGTTATGATGCTTAATGTCGTACAGGGGGAGCCGCTTCATCAAGTCTGTTCTTTGAGCGAACCTCTTTGAAAAATGATCCTAGCCTCTTTAACTGCGTTGAGAGATTGCTAACTTCAAGCTTTATCAGTGGCGCCGCGTGGCGAGCAGTGGCACTCTCGGATTCTGCTAATTGTAGGACCCGAGACAGAGGTCACCCGTCAAGGTCTTGACGAGTGCTTTGCTAGTAACTTCGTGTACAACCTGGACGAGATCATCGATCATGGCGTGGTCGATGGCCTGGGGCGTCTGGAATATCGTTTTGCCAGCCACCCATGCCAGGCTCAATTCGCTTACCAGGCGATCCGATCCAACCTCAGCAAGGCAACTTACGTCCAATACGCATATTTTGACCCCTGCGAGTTTGCTCATAAATGAAGTTGCGACATCCAATGCTGGCAAGACATGCTGTTCTTTCTCGGATCGGTTCTAAAAGTAAGTCTGCTAGATTTTATTCTTGTATTACAGTTGCTAACCGTTATTATTAAGAGTTTCGCCGTCACCATGCCTTAGACGTGCCATGTCGTCAACGTCCAATGCTCTCAGCTTTTTCGCGTTGCGCTTTGTCACCGCGATAGTACGGACTCAAAAGACGTCTTTCGACACGTTAGTCGTTCTACATACCGTTTCTGCGTGTACGTCCGTTAAAATATATATCTTATGTTATCATTGCTAACATATTTCATCAACAGGGTCACAGTTAGCCCTTTAGTGCTGACAGCGTTATCAAAGCTGTCTCGTCTCTCTTAGGTTGCGCCTTGTCGCTGTCCTGGTGCGAAACCTAAGACGTCTCTGCGGACTTTGGTTTTAGACGTCTACCATAGTTCACACACTATATCATAGTTGCTAACACATATGGTTAGCAGCACTTCGTACCCTTTCTTTGCGGTTATTGCATCACTGCTGGAACGTTCTCGTCTTTCCTGCAGTCGATGTCACGGTTTCCATTACGGCTTTCTTAGGTTTCTTTGTGTCGTTTCTTTATTTTTCAGTTCACGATACCCGCTGCCGTTTAATTGAACACCGACAGTTTGAGTTTCGCTTCTTCATCTCGGGAGTAGCCGAGGGCCTTAGTGGTTGAAGCCACAGCATATGCATCAAGGAGTTGGGCTATACGCGTCGACACATTTGATACCCCCTTATTATTTCAGGTTTGATAGCAGTGACTAGTTTTCTCGACGCGAAAGTCATAATATATTTGTCGACCACTTTTAATCCCCATTTCGTTAAGTGTTAATATGCATGCCCTTTAATTCTGGTAACTACTCTGATATAATCGTCGAGCATCTTCCATCAATACCTCGCCCCTTAACCACTTAAAAAGAATATATTAGTAATCACACCTTTAAATGCGACTGCTAACACGTTATATAGTTACACCTTTCATACCATCAGCTGGTAAACATAATAAAATAGGGAGGGCTCGTAATTTGTCGCAAATGGGATAACGGCCGTTAATAGGCTTACCCGCGGGGAAGGAATTGTTATACGCGCGGAACAGTACTGCTTATCCGATTCCAGCTAATTTCGACGTTGTCTCTCTTGGGGGTGTAACAGTAATTACCTATAGCTGATACGCTGTTCATAGGCAGCCATCAGGTGTTCGACGTAGTGACACAGCAACGTAGCGTCTCCAGGGGTTCTCCGGTGCCAATCCGTTTGTCCGGCGATCGGCAAGCAGAGTCTCAGCAATATCTTTCCTTGGTAGCAGGTGCCTTATTCCTTTCTACTGACCAACAGTCTCTGTATTTTAATACCAGCACCATCACTCCCCGAGAAAGTGTGTCCTTTTCTGACCTACGGCGATTGACATTCTGTTAACTCTGTTAGCATGGATTGCTACTATCAGGGGAGAAAGCTCTGTCGCTGCCTTATGTGTTCTGCAGCGTCTCAAATCAGGACGCATTACACGTGTCTCGTCCCCCTAGGGAAACTAGGGACTAGCTATTGATGAGAAGTACTGAAGGACTCAGAATGTGTAAGGGAACTGCTTGTGCACTCAGGTTCGCAAGCTGGCTGCTCGTTCGGCCATCGGGAAATGAAGGGAATAGAGGTGTTTCTGTGTTTGCGGCTGCACTCAGCATTCTGCCGGCTGTCTCGTTGTAGGCGGAGAGGATTGGACTCACTTCTGATTTTCTAGGGATAGCTGACTGGTAATGGAAGAGGGTTCTCCGAGTTCACTTAGGTCCAAGGAAATGTCATTAAACGCTGCCGCGTTCGGATGATGCGTCGTCAGGAGAATCAGAAGTGCACAGTGTTAAAGTCGATGCCGGCGTAAAAAGTTGGTGACGGCGTGTGGGTGATGGTTGTAAAAGTTCATGACGGCGTAAGAGTTGGTGATGGCATAGACAAACAGTTTACATTCTGTCCATGTGAAGGTGTCTAACTATGTTCTGAAGACACTTGTGCAATTACCGATTCTGCAAACACTGCAGTACTTGCTAAATCGGCGATGGGTTGCAATTATCGGGCAACGACTCCGCTGTCGTTACTAAGTGCGCCCACTCTTGGTCTCTTGTCCATCTGGGGTTTCTCCATCAGCATCTAAATCGCCGTGGCTGCTTTTCGCGCCCCGTATATCAAACGACGAGTCGTTCGCGCCCACTGGTATGCCTCAGTCTGCAGACCAGATTTCTTGCGCTTCGCCTTTGACAGTTTATGAACAATAACGAGGTTGGCATCGTACAGAGGCCTTGACCATAGGAGTGGCACTGAGACCTTTGTCCAGCTAATCCGCAACCGGAATATTTCAAGGCGAATAGCTAGCGGTTCTTTGTCTCGTAACAGGACCCGCGACTTTTCATTTACGCTGCGAAGACTTCGCGTAGTCCACAATCCAATTGTTAGAGTAGGATATCCCGACAAGATGGGCCCGCCGCCGTTCAACTTCTCGAAAAGCGTCCAGGAGAACCAGGCGGTACAGGCCGCCTACCGCGCCAAGTAGTTCTTCGAGAGCGACGCGACTGTCCAATGTGACCTCATAGCGAGCGGCGCCAGGGCTGTCATCCTGCTCGTGAGGGACAAGCAGACGAAGCTGCTCAACCGCACATACGTGATGAAAAAGGCGCTTGTGGACGATCCGGGACTATTCCAGTGGGAGGTTGAGGCTCTGCAGGTAAGCGAGCCAAATCTCTTCTCCCCCGAACACCTGGCGTTCTCTCTCTCTCTAACTCGTGGGATGGTGTTTCGAATCTGTCTGATAGTATCGCTAACGCTTCTCTAGGAACTGCAAAACGCGCCGCACATGGCGAAGCTCGTCTTAATAAACGATAAACCCCTCCTCAATCCGCTCGTGGAAGCAGGGCTCAGGGGAGATTACTATTTCATGCAATATTACCCCCGGGGTTCGCTAGCGCAGTTCCTCGACAGGACTCAGCACCTGGACAAGCTTCCCAACCGCCTCCTGATAGCCATATCCCTCTGCGGTGCGTATATGTCGTCGACGGGGAGAACCAGATGATTAATGATGATGCTGACTGAAGATAGCCGCCAAGGCCTGCGCGGCAATGGCGTACCCGCCCGGTCCGGAGCGCCACCGGTTCGGGTATCTGCCGCTCGAGAAGGTGCACAACGATCGAGACCCTAGTAACCTCGTACATTGGGCCCTCCGTGGAGATCATTGCGAGTGTCCTCCCCCAGGCTCCGGGTACCTTCTCCATCATTATTGCTGACCTATTTTAGGGTTGTTTGGAGAGACCGATTATTGTCCCGAGCACGCCATAACTCCTAGCATGTCCCTGATCGGCTTCGGATCCTCACAGGTTTTGGAGAGCCAGAATGATGAAGTGGACCAGAATGCGGTCCGAGAATACGATGTGACTCTGGGGCTTGTTCGGTGGTAAGCATTGCGGAATACCCTTATGCGGACAGGCAATGCGATCGAACAAGGCATGCTCACCAGCCACAGCAGGGGCTTGCCGAACGGTCGTCGAAACGCGGTGACTAGAAACAACGTTTTAGGTGTTGGAATGGTACGTATAGATCAGTGGAGCCTCCAGTAGCGAGAGTACGACACGGCTAACGCCACTGGGACACTGGCACAGATGATGGCCACAATCCTCAACGAGGACTACGAACAGCCGCCCGAGTGAACGAGAGAATCCTTATTATACGACGTCCACAAGCACTACGACAAAGATCTGTACAGATTAGTCAAGGAGTGCATCGCGGTCAACCCCTCCAATCGACCGACGATACAGGAGTTGATAGACAAGCTGTACGACTGGATATGGTCGAAAGGTGAGAACTATTACAGTGGTAAACCGGAGGGTGACATAGAGACCGACGCAGAAATCCGGCGCTTGGTGAATGACTATATTACAAACGCGGATGTCTACCGGAGCGTATATGTACATATGGAACAGGTGGTAGGCTCCTGGACGAAGTCGAAACAAGGGGCATATGTTTATCCATATTTAAAGCAACAGTTCTGCATGCCTCAGTTACTAAGCTTCTACGCTTGACTCTTGTTCGGCATTGCGATATAGTTCAGCTCCTGGCTTGACTTCCGTGAATCCCGATCGCTGAGAGTTTCGGTTTCTACTCGCACCGTGGTCTGCCGGGCAATGCCCCTGGTCGAGCACTCGTCGTCCAGCGGATGCCAGCCACTATTTGCCTTCGACGACATGTAGACGGAGTTGCTTCGCATCCCATTCGAACCGAGCCTCTCGAGTTGATGTTCTCTGCCCGCCGTGCTGAACGGGGTGCCTCCGATGGTGTTTTGAGCCCCGCCTCTTGCTCCGCTGTCGCGCTGGTACGAGTTATTGGGGGTTTCGAAATAGTAACCGAACAATTTGCGAAGCGACGGGAGAGATCCTGCGATGATGCCCACGGCGCTTTCGACGGCGCTCCAGAGAATGACGTACCCGACGCCGTCTTGTAAGGTTAGCTACGTGTCGCCTAAAATATTTGTAGAAGAATGGTTTAAGGGGGGCTGCGGTAAGATGGTGAGGCGGTTCGGGAGGTTTAACGGGCATTTTGAAAATAGACTTACAGAGCACGTTCTCGGTCTTTGTATAGTAAGAGAAATATGGAATTCGAACAACGCAGGCGACGCTGGCTATGACACCGATTCCGAGGATAATTATGATGGAATATTTGGACCGGCGAGGCATCTCCAGATTTCTGACGATCAGGTATGGGATCACGGCACAGGCCAAGTCCGACGCGATTGCGATCCACGAGAAGGCGTAGCTGCCCAGGAGGATGATGTCGTTCCCGCTGCACGTGCCTAGACCCGGATTCCACTTCGCTGCTAGAGGCTTGCAGGTTATGAGCAAACCGATGATACCCGAGATGCAGCTCCCGGCTGATATCACTATGATGACTGTTAGGGGCCAGCGGTATCTTCTCTGTGCGGTTATACCTGTACCGTAGGAAGTCAGCCGTGACTCGAACTAGACATCTCGGATGTGTGCTGTAGATATTCTGGACGAATCGGGGGGCACATGCAGCGCTATTCGAGCGTCATGGCAACTTACGCATCACGGTCATGGCGATGGACGCCTTGGTGAACGGCACAGAGATTGCAATTGTGAGCTGGCAGTAGAACATGTATTCTGTCCCCCTCATTATTAGAAAACGGTTCAAATCCTTGTCCAGCGTCCCGAGGCCATAGTAAGCGCCGAAGATCGCGTAAACGCAGAAGACAGCAAACGGTATCTGTGTCAAAGCTCGCTCGTTAGACCGATGTTCGATGGGCGCGGGGCGCCGACACATACGAAACCCATGACCGCGAGAGTGTCGTCGAGTCCCCAGCCTTTATTATCCTTCAGCATCCATGCTCGGACCGAGATTCGAAGAGTGATCACGACGGTGGCGAGCACGAGGAAGATAATGCTGAGGACGGTCAACGCCCTTGACAACCCTCTCGGTGTAATTGGCGGTTCGGCGTATGCCAGAGCAGCCAACTCTGAGGGGTTCGGACCTGTCGAATCCATCCTCAGTACGTCCGTTAGACAGGGAGAACCGGCTCTAGTCGAAACCTGTCTGGTTTTCCGATAATTTCCTTTAAAACCTGCGGTTCCAGCTCTCGCTAAGCACCAGGGAGTGGCCTAAGTTTAACAGTAGGAAATCTGTTAACGTTTCGTCAGTCAATCTTGAAGGATCGCACTAGGGGTGCATGGTTCTACATACCCATCGTGATTTTCCAGATATTCTCGCTTAGCACCCAAGAAAATGAACCCAGACTTCATTGGAATGAAAAAGGTCTAACCATCCTACCGGCTCCCAGGGACAGTGACTGAAGATCCAAACTTTCATGTGGGGGTCAATAGCCGACCCGGAGTTCCCCTGTGGCGCTGAACGGGGGCGCCAGAACAGCAGCTACACGTAAACATCTTTCGCTAAATGCCGTTCATCGTGGTCGACTAGGGCGGGACAATCTAGCTAGAATCCATTCTAGCAAGGATCCAGTGCCAGAGCAGGTTGTTGACCCCAAAAACTCGCTGTGTCCCAAGTGAACCAAAGATTTCACAGACGGTTCTGATGCCAGAACAGAATATATAAAACCCCGGAAAATTGCTATTTATATGAAAGGAATAATTAAAAAGGTCCGGGACTTCCCGTATATTCCTACCTTTTGAAACCAATGAGTTTTTGTCCAAGGAGTCGTTGGACGGTTATTGAAAGTGTGCAATTTTTTCTGTCAACCACCTGCCAGATACAGCGAATCGTGGCCGAGTTCCTTTCCCCTTTCTGTCGGTTGACATAAAACCGTCAGACGTGTTGGTTCGGTGATCGCTCTACCTAAGCAAGGGGGATCCGCAACGGAACTAGTAACGGGCTTTCCTATTCGACCCCGACCGCCAGGTATTGGCTCGGAAGACGGGAGTGGCTCCTTGGCGACCAGGCTTGTTGTCTTGACACCTAGACGCTCATGTGGGAAATTTAGTTTGATCACATCTCTGGCCACTCAACGTCTATTAAACAATGGAATACCTGGTCGGTTCCCATGCAACATCGGCAGCTCCAATTTCACAGGATCCATGGCCATGAATGGTGACAATTGATACAAAACCCGCAGTGTCCCTTAAAGACGATGCGAGACATCGGTGTTCCTGCATAGGTCTGTGCTTACGGTCTAATGAGCTGATGCGTATAATGTACGAAATATCTTCTTAGGTTGCCTGTATTGGGATTTCTGGACAGAAGCGGTTTTCGCCTGCTTCCGCCCCGGTACTAGTTAGAAGGAATCAAGTTGCGTCGTCATTCGTATTACACGATGGATTCTACTATCTGTGCCGTAATGGCGATGCTGGAGGCGTTGGTGGCGCAACAGCTGATAGGAGTGTCTGATTTCATGAAAGCGTTCTTCATTTTGTTCGGCATCCAATACCTAGGCGTCAAGTGTTACCGCATCTTCCTCTACCCGAAATACTTCTCGCCTCTACGTCATATTCCAGGTCCACAAGTGAGTCGCCTTCTGATGTCGAGGCGTTACTCGGTCATCAAGACTAACGCAGCTGTAGGATAATCATTTTTTCTTCGGCCAGGCCCTCAACTTGGTCAAGGCCGAGACCCCAACAGCCTTGTACATCAAGTGGATGCGAGAACATCCGGATGTGCCTCTAATTCGATTTCTTACTTTTGGCAACGGCGAGGTGATTGTTTGCAACAGCCCCGATTCGTTCAAGGAAGTCCTCCAGACCAAATGCTACTCTTTCCGCAAGAGCGACTTCTTCCGTCGCATCACAAGCGAATTCGTTGGATATGGAGTAGTTACCAGTAAGAAAACTTTAGAGTCCCGTACTTCGTATCCTTGGCTCCGTGTCGCCCAGTGCTCAGTGCAGATCGCCCAATGGTTCCTTACGGGGAGATCGTAACCCCTGAAACACATCTTTATCATGCCCAGCTATTACCAGGTTATCCCGAGGAACAGTTGCTGACCAACATGTTACAGTGGAGGGTGAGGCACACAGAGCCCACCGCAAGAGTTAGTCAACCCGGTTCTCGACCCACCCTCGCTGTTTATACCAGCTCGGGGAAGACCGCCAGGCTTTTATATACGCTCAAGTGAGACACGACTAACACCAGGATTCGCAGTGATCACCCCAGTATTCTCGCTTAACAACATTCGTAGGCTCGAGCCTGTCTTCCAAAACAAAGCGAAAGAAGTCACCTGGCTGTTCGACCGCGCTATCGACGCGAATGATGGCGGAGCCACATCCATAGATTGCACCGACACTTTTACGAGAGCCACCCTGGACGCCGTGGGCGTTGCCCTCTTCGGCGTCGACCTCTCCGGTCTCAAGGAAGCTCCCATCAGCAACGCGGATGAGAAGTCCCGGTGGGCGGCAGAGGGGCGGCAGACGACGTACGGGTTCCACGAGGCGTACGACGGCATCTTTGGCCAGGACACCTTGGGCAAGATCCTGATGTTCGCTAACGCCTTCGTGCCGGTCCGCTGGATGCCGCTGGAGGCCAACCGCAAGTTTCTGTTTGCGACGAAGTGGCTCAATGACTTCCTGACGCAGCTAGTTCGCAACCGTACGCGGGATATCAGAGCGGCCTATGCGGCGGGTAAGTATGTCCGCGGCGAGGCCCGTGACCTCTTGACGTTTATCATCGAGGAGAGCTTACCGGGCGGACCCGCGGAGGAGATTACTGAAAGGGAGATTGTGGGGGATGTAAGTGGCTACTAACCATACGTACCTATGGACTCGTTTGGCTTTATTCGGATTGAGTCAGCACCACTAACTTCAGAGTAGCTTCTCCAACTGATGGCGGCAGGTCATGACACATCGGCAAATATACTCTCCTGGAGTGTGTACATCATGGCAACGAAGCAGGACATACAAGATAAGCTGCGGGAAGAGATGCTACGAGAACTTGGGGAGGCGCCGGAACCGGCATATGACCAAATCGAGGCTCTACCATACCTGGACAACTTCACCCGAGAGACTCTTCGCGTTTACGCATCAGGTCGGTCTAGCTCAACGAATCCCAACCTTTGAGTGATACCTTACAAGACAAGTGCAACGATACTAACGGTAATGCCAATACAGCAACGACAACGCACCGCCAAGCCGTGGTAGACGAGACGATCTGCGGGATCTTCATCCCGAAGGACACGACGTTCGACATCGTGCCGCACGTAACGTTGATGAACCCGCTGATCTGGGGTGACGACGTCGACGAGTTCGACCCGACGCGCTGGGACAGGCTCAGCGAGGAGGCGCGGTCGCCCTACGCCTTCAGCACCTTCTCGAACGGCCCCCGCGTGTGCCTCGGCCGCTCGTTCGCCTTCCGGGAGATCAAGATCATTGTGGTGGAGATGGTCCGGAACTACAGGTTCCTGGCGGTTGAGGGGCCCTTCACTGTCGAGAATCCTAGCTTGACTCTGCGCCCGCGAGGACTGAGGGTCTTGCTGGAGAAGAGGTCATGATTGACGAGGTTATGCCGAATATTACGGCGTCAGCTGGAAGGACTGGAGTAACAGGTGGATGCTGACACTCATCTAGCACCAGTTAGAATCCAAGTCAGGGACTTGGAATCCCGTATCCCTTTTGGCATATCGGACATGTTATATTTGGCGTAGTGGTCAAGGTGGCTGCCATAACACGCACATATTGGTGACTGTTCACCATGTTATTAAATTACCCCAGCATTTAGGTACAACAGTCAACTTTGTTGCTAAGTTGCTTGATTCTGGGGGCTGCTTGGGTTGCTTGGTTAGGGGGTTGCGGGGTTGCGGGGTTGAAGGGTTGGGTGATGGAGGGGTAACGACTACGTGGTCGTTATCAGAGCCGGCATCGTCATGAACACAATTGATAGCTACAGACTTCATCGCATTTGCCAAGCTTCCAGTGGTGGCATTACTGTGTCCACCTTCTTCCATCTTCATAAGGCCCAGTATAAAGGGTTAACATACTGAGCCCGTCTTTCGGTATTGGTCAAGTAGATTTTTTCGGCGGGGTTAGTGTTTCCTTTCATATCCCATTGGGGGCGGATTCTTTGAGCTAGTACATAACGGCAACTCCTCTCCTGCCTGTCGCCGTGAATGCGTGTAACAGCTGTTGGAATTCTCACAAAGGTGAGTGAAATCTTGTATCCATAGTTACGAATGCTTCACGCCCGCTTCACGTCCGCGCTGGTCGCCTCCCCCCCCCTCCCCCAAAACAATCGCCAACCCCCTACTTAATATTATAAGGAGCACCAAAGTCGAGCTGCCTACTGCAACCATGAGCAAATGTGCGCTCATGCTGATTATGCTTTACGTAAACTAGCTGTAGTCGTCCATGAGATGCGACTCGACGAGATGATCTATCCATGTACGATAGTGCCTAATTGAGCCCCTATACATGACAAGATAGGATGATTAGGAGGTAATGGGTAACAAGTCCTAGTCTTACACTCCCTCTCTTTCGAGCTCCCTACTACATCCTGTGATTCCCATTTTGCCCTAGGATAGTTCTACCGGCCTTATATCTAGAGACCACGAGGTGCGTCAACAGGTCCCTGGCTCCCACAGCCTATTCACCGCTAGGGTCATCATCTTTCTGGAGTATTTGAATGGTTCATCTCTAGAGCCCTCGACCTATCTGCATCTTCGCATATAACATTATCTTTATGTGTTTTAGCGACATAGTTCATCACGAACCAAGCATCAGCAGTCACTCATAAGGGCCAACACATTCTTCTCGAAAAGATTCAACATTATTCGCTACCAAGCACAGTCCAGGACTTATTAATTGACTATACACTGTCGGTCGTGAAAAATATAAAGAGATATGCTCCGCTCCGTAGCTCATAGTTGTCGCTACTATGTATTGCTAAATAGCCAAGTGAAAAGCAACAATACCCATATGCCCCTGCAAACGCCACTTCCTCCCTCTCTCTATTATGCAAGCAAATGCTGGCCCTCCCTCACAACCGGACCTCTTTTCCGGAACCGACCCGACCCCGCCTGAAACATATGAATTATTCAACTCGTAGCCGCCTTCCATACCGCGTATCGTTCGCTGTCACCGGGGTCACCGCGGTCCCATCCTTGGTGAGTTGCCCTGCCGCGGGGTGCTGGAGGAGCTGGGCGTGTCTCCTCCAGAGTCGAGGTGCGCCATCTCCACCTCTTCGTTGGCGCCGGCAGCCGACGTGCGCATCCAGCTCTGGCGGCCGAGGGGGCTCCTCCCGTTCCGGGGCCGCTGACCCTGGCCGGGCACGCCGAGTGCCTGTCCCGGCCTCGGCGGAGGATGATCGCCGCCCGCCATGAGCCCCGCGTTGGGACCCGGCGACTGCTCGCGCGAGGAGGACATCGAGGCCCCGCTGCTCTCGTTGCTATCCCTCCTGAAGTGGCGCTGGTAATCCGCCGCCGCCCTGCCATTGTTGCTGGAGGCGGCCCTGGTGTCGGACCCGTCTGCCCAGCCGCGCTGCTCGAGCTCGGCGTCCGAGAACTCGTACACCTGACCAGTCTGCGGGATGGCGTACTGCTTGGAGTTCCCGATGAACTGGTTATACTGGCTCGCCTGGGCCATCTCGTACTTCTTCCGGTCCTCGTCGCCCATGATGCTCTCGACTCTACGCGGGAGGTAGACGGAGTTGGTGCCCGTCTGTTCCGTCATGAAACTCTCGACGGACACGCCGTCGTGGTACGTGTTGAAACGCTGGTAGCCCCAGGAGCCGTCGCCCGACGCGTTCATACTCATCATAGATTCCTCGGGGTGAGCATAGAACCCGTTCGCTTTCTTCTCCGGAGCTGCGAACTTGCCTTCGATCTTGGTAGGCGGCTGGATCTTGCTCCGGGTTCTCTGGAGGCCACCCTTCTTTCTTTTGTCTCCGGCCTGCTGCTGGACAGCCGGAATAAAAGTCTCGGGAACAATGTTGAGCTCGTCTCCTTGTTTCTGGGCCTGTTCGATGGCTTGCTGGGGAGTGGTTTCCGCGTCGGCAGTAGCGGCGTCGGCACGGGGACCACCCCAAGTTCTCTGACCGGCCGTGAAGATCCCGTATATCATGTACCACCAGTTGAAGAAGGGGTTCAGAATGAACATCATGGGGTACAGCCAGATCTTGAATCGCTTTAGCTTCAAGCCGAAATACAGCATCATCAGCCAGTTAAGACCAAGCGAGATTGCTATGAAGCCGACGGGAAGTTCGTTAACCGCCTTGGTCGTGGTCATCAGAGCGAGAACCATGATGAAGAATAGCAGGGCTGTCGTCCGAATCGTGTTCTGCATGAAACGGATGATGAGGAGGATCGGATATCGTTTCCAGAGACGCCAGTCGGTAAGCATACAAACTTCGTTGGTGATAAATCCAAGGAACCACCGCCGCCGTTGCTTAACCAGCGATCTCGCAGTCTGCACGGCTTCGGTCTTACAGAAGGCAGAAGTGCACATCTGTATTTGGTAACGCTTTTTCGCGCCGATCATAAAAAGATGAGTTAGCCATCGGTCTTCGCCCAAGTGACTCTTGGCGAAGTCAAACAGATCCTCGCACTGTTCGGCCTTGTCAGCGAAGTAGTACTTGGCCATCCTTCGGAACGCCGAGAAACGCAGCATCGTCAACGCCCCAGGTAAACAGGTGACGGCTCCGCAGCCTGACTCGACAGTTCTCTCAAAAAGCTGGCCGTGAATGTACTCCATATCTTGGAGCAGGGTGATAAGACTATGCTTCTTCGTGGTTGATGTAATAACGCCCGTCATAGCTAACATGTCTCTTCGGTTACCAGGGCTCAGTTCCATATCGTAGACAAAGTTCTGCAGACAGACTCTATCCAAGATGCAGTCGGAATCGATGAAGAGAACAAATAGGTTGTCGTTTCGCTTGAGGTATTCCTTGTACACCCTGTCGATGAGCTTGTAAGTAGACTTCTGACAGTGACGCTTTCCTCCGTGGGGGAATCGAGAGACGGTGATACGCGCGGCCCGGTAGTTGACGTCGATACTCTTAGGGTACGACTCCAAGGTCAGGGGTACACCGAGCTTCTCGATTGTGTTCAGGTACAGTTCATCTTCCTGGTCTCCATCGAATGAGAGGAAGACGTGGATGCACGAAGGAGGGTAATCACAGTCCACGACCGAGTTAATAGCAGTGACGAGTACATCAGGCTCTTCCTTGTAGCAAGGCATGACGATGACGACCTTCGGGGCCGAGATTTCGTCCAAGACCTGCTTAACTCGTTTCGTCCTTCCGAGCTGATGGGTGACAAGCTGGTAGACGCAGAACAACCACGGGATGGTCAAGAGACCGGCGAAACTCCAGAACGCGAACCACTGAAGGATCCCGACCATCTCCGTCGGCCAGTACTGTACGATCTGGCTTGGTAGCGGTAATGTCACGACCATGATTGGTAGGAAAATAAAACTAACTCGTCGTTAGTGGTGGCAGACGGAGGGGACATAGTCACATACCGGAAAGTACTAAATAATATCCCTATTATTACGGCCAATACCCTGATGGACCAGTGTTCTGCCTTTTGGAAGACCTTAACCAGACAGTACCAAAACGCGGCTATCCATAGGAACCATTCGAGGAGGGCTGCCAACATAACAAGACCGACAATAGCGGTATAAACAATCTTGGGATTGGCGTCAGTAGGCAACGTTGTTTGTCATGGATTTCCCTTTCTCCTTGAGCAACCTGAACACTTACCTCTTGAGCTGGCCATGGCTCCGTAATGTCAATAGGATATTCGTGTGCCGACATCTCGTCGACCGAGCGAGGTTGGTGGTGGAGTAGTTTAACTGAGGACGAAGGACAGACACGCGCCGGGCGGCTCGCAAAAGATAAAAGAAATTCCACGGAGCGTGGCTCCCACGTAGCAACCAAGCCTTAATCCGTCATGCGGGAACCCGAAAAGTGAAAGAAGTCGTCGAGTCGGTGACGCAAGAACCAGTGGCTTCAAGTGGCTGGGCCGACGGATACTGGCAGTTAAATGCAAGAGATGGCCGACTATGACTGGCCTAGGCTTATAATAGAAATTCGTCCACCGATAGCCTCCGTAACACAAGGCACATTTATTGCAGCGGTCGGGCCGTGCAACGGTTTTCGTATCCAAGAAGTCGGGACGCAGGGTCGAAGGTAAATCCTGGCAGGGCTGGCTGAGCACCAAAGCTGGAGGGCTTCCAATAATTACGGTTAACGTGGCACGGAAGTGGCACTCGGCATCGGCGTTCGTAAATCCTTATTGAAATTCGACCAGTCGATGCTAATGCCTGAAAGACGACGTGGAGCTATTCAGAAGGACCTGCGCGATGTCGAACGCTGCGCAACGGGACATCCAAGCCTGCACGCCTTACAAACGAATAGGGAGGAAAAGATGCCAAAGATATAATATTATTTCCTGAGTGCTGGCTTCTACCCGGAAATACGGACACGGAATCACGCGAAAGTAGCCGCAGCTCGAGAATAGATAACGATTGTAAAGGAAAGAAAGACGCACCCGCAAGATCAATGGCAAGTAAGTAGGGAAGAGATAGTAAGGCGAGGCGATGGCGATGGAACGAGTGAGTGCAAGGGGTGCGTTACGATAGGTTGTAGTTAGACATGGGGCGGCAACAGCACTTTATTCGGACAAACAACAAAGTGCTGTAGAGTTGTAAGTGGGCCAACAAGAAAAGATGATCGACCTAGCTGGACTGGCCAGAAAGTGTCAGGCCTAAGCGCATGCCAGCGAGAAACCCAAGTACGAAGCGCGTATGAACAATTTTTATAACGGGATCATTCGCTGTTGGTCTCTTTTCTCCTTGGCAGCTGATAGAGCGCATTAGTTTCTGTGGGCCATACAGGTCGGGTCGCATCAGATGCTTATTGATAGAATCGTCAAGTACGGTATTGTACTACGGTATGTACCTGTCTGTGTACATACTTGCAGGAAGTTGAGGGGCAATTAAATCCGATCAGGAATCAAAAGACCATCGGAGTCAAGGGAAGGCCATCCATTGTCAATACCACCTAGGTATGTTGAGTTGGATATCAGCTGCGAGGGTTACCGGAGACAGATTCTGCTCCATGGTACAAGAGCTAAAACCTCAGCTTGAATAATCCATGGGACTTTTCAGTCTCCGCAGGCCTAGCCCCTATTCGCATCTTCAAGGGGCTTGCAATAACGGAATCATGGCGGATTGCTTACTACTCTAGGAATCAAAGTGCGGCATCCTATGGGCATGGGAGCAAGCCACCCGGACGCGGCAGTTCATACGGGAAACCATACGAATGCCGAAGCCTTAAGTGTTACACTATGTAATCAGATAGAGCGACTTGATGAACAAGATGGACTCCCGGGCCGAAAACATTGCCAACTACTCCGTGCATTACCCACCTATCTTCTGAATTCAAGAAGAGCGAGGCTGAACTGTTGGTCAGATTGAGACATGCCGAATCGCAGTTCCTTGCTATGTGTCTATTCCTCAATAGCGCTGCGAGCGCATCTAGATCCTGCGTAGGTAGCTCCGGTGCTGACCGAGGCTTTTGCGACCTGCATCGCCAGTTACACCGCAGGTGAAGGTATTGTTCGAGTTGGCTTTTCCTGAGTTGCACTCTGGAGGCGGCTTTTCGTATTTAAGATTAAAATCGTTCCCTTGCATGACGCCTCTGGTTCTAGCCGCGAAGGGCTGTATCACGGTGTCAGCTAACGGAAGAGATGGAATACATTTGAGTGTGTGAGGTGACAAAACAGATCTTAAAATGGAAACCTGTGCGACGCGGGTGACCCCGCTCTTAATCGTCCCGTACCTGGCGTGGCGCTAATAGTTACCAAGCCTCCCTAAGGCAACACTACCAGGCTGTGGACAAAAATAATTGTCACACTTTACTTTTACCCCTTTAAACCTCAGCAAAATGGTATCAAAGGATAAGCCATTTTACATTTACCGACTTCAGTATATACTACTTTGTAGGTTAATCCATAATTAGATTAATAATACTAATAATTCCTATGTTAAACGTTTTGTTTGGTATTTTATATTTTTTGCAAATAGTTGCATCGGAATACGTTGCTGTAAAGCAGTGCCGGACTGTGTCAATTATTTTGTCCACAACTTAAGTACCTCCAGCAGATGTTTCCCTGAAACTTCCTGAAAGCTGAAACAGCGCAGGTGGGAAAGTCGGGGGTTACCTTTTGAGGATTAGGACGAAAATCCAATCTGTCCCTATCCCGCTGGCAGATCTCTGGAGCGAAGGATGACTCCACGCTCACCTCTTTCCCCTACGTATATGTATATAAGTTAATCCTACTTAATATGGAAGAAGTCAAGACAGAATCCTCTCGATATGTCGTGCCACTATTGGTAGTGCTTTTTACCGGATCTGCCGCGCCGCTGGAAACACTTCAGTCAGAGTCAGGAGCAGAGAGAATCCAGAGACATGGTGTTAAACGATGCGTTGCGCGGGGTAGCGGTGACAAGATTCTCGTAATGTGTCCAGTATTACTTTAGGCCTCCGAGGCAAATCACTAGCTTGTCTGGAGTTCGGAAAAAAGCCGTGGAGAAGGGACCACGTTCTTTACCCCGACGTCCCCATAAGCGACACGTTCTAGGCACGGACTATTGTGGTTCGAAAAGCTCTCGAATACATAGCACGCGATCTACCAAGTGTAGCCGGAGCCAGGCAGAGCTAAACACAGTGACCTGGGACTATGTCTAGGTAGATAGTTCCGTTATGAATGTTCCCACTACCTATCTAATAGTAGCTTTCCAGAAATATCGGACTCCCGCCAGTCCTCCGTTCCGTGGCTGAACACCCACCTACCTGAGGGTTTTGTGAAGATCATTTGCTAAGGGTATCATGTCAGTTCGACACCGTAAAACATTATCCTGTGCTACACGAAAAATTGTGAAGTTGGCCTGGCAGTTCTTAACTTAGAGGATTACGGCAGCCCGCTGTATTAGTGTAGCGCGAACCACTTATCGCCATGGATTGAATACGAGGCTCTTAGACCGCCCCAGGACTGCAAGATCTCTGGGCGAGGCCCACTATCATGGTGCTAGGGGCAAGTCTTAAAACACTGCAGGTCGCTGGGCGAGAGGCCTACAGCGCTTTCTCGTATCTAGCTATCAGATCTCCTTACAGCATTTGCCGCTTTGTGTCAAAAGAATGTATAAAAAATATTGCAATGGTTGCTGTTCAACTTTTGGCCGAATTACTGGCGTGTAAAGACTGAAATATTACTACTTTAATGTCCTGGTTACCATGTACCTAGAGTTAACCTATATAATGTTGCATCTAATTTGTATGACGCAACTATTAGTAGCCCATAGCTACATGACACGGTTTTAATCTTTTTGCCCGATACCATGGTACGCTCGGTTCGTTGTTGCGAGGTGGTTCTGCCAAGACCAGAACCCGATATCCTGGTTCATTTCGAAGCGAGAACCCAAGTTTATTCGTCCCTATCACTAATTCGAGTTCGTCTCCAGGTTAACATGGACTCGGTATCCTTTGCACTTTTAACAGTACTATCGCTAATACCCTCCGCATGTGCATCGACTCCTCGCATAACCCTAACACGGGGGGTTGTAGCCACGCCGGTTATACGGTCTGGTCGAGCCATGGCTTAGTTCTCGGCTCATCCCGAACTATATTGCATATTACGGACGGAATCTGTAACCCCAGCTGCTCTCTCTTTCCTAAGCGATAGCAAGTATACGCGTATTCGGTACGCCATTCCGGGTGCAGCTTTGAAACATGCAGCGAGAAAGGGCGAGGCGGGGAAATTGATAAGCCTACGGGCTGCATCTCGGGGTTGGCAGCGCGGCGCAGGCCGGCTAGTCAGATTAACGTTGTACCCTACCTACCTACCCTTCGTGCTGTAATGCCGCCCCAGCATTCACGTGTAGCGGGCTCATGAGTCCAGTTGTTACGGTCAATTCACCCTGGATATCCTATTGGCACATACATGCACCATCGCACGATACAGGACACGCCCCAGACATCGCCCCCCTCTCGCTGGCATCTGGATCAACCCTACGACCGGGACGACGGCTACGTGGGCTCGTCCACCTATTGTCCACAAATGGGGGCTCCCGTGGCAGTACGCTCGAGAGTAGTCTAGGGTGCGCGTGGCGAGGTTCGATAGCCACTACTCCACCCGCTCGGCAATGAAGGGATCCGTAGATGTGGGTGTGGGTCGGGTTTCCTGAGCTATGTCGATGGTTCAATATGCGATGCCGCGGTTTCGCTATATCAGCTGTGTGAGTGAAACCCGTCCTGGGCATTTGCTCCGGCCTGGCCCCGAGCTCGGCCCTCTTGTATCAAATTTGGCGCCTGGAGTAGCTACTACGACCACGCGTTCTGAGGACGTTTGTAAGTGCAGCTCATTCACGTGGCCAGCTAGGTAAGTGATTATATATATGGCATAGTTGAGGATCTAAAACTGTAAGGTAAATCGCGATCAGATCAGTTATGGAGATAACTATCCGCACGTTCTTTACAGCCTCCTACTCCCAGTCTTAAGAATCTCAGCCCCTGAGGACAAAGCACATCTCTATCAGTCATAGATTCGACGTGCGCTCAGTCGTTAGGCTCTACAGCCATCTTTAATGGGAAGCACTATTCTTCCGGAATTGCCATCTCTTTCGTCCCCCGTGTCAACAATAGACTTGAAAAACTAGTGCTTTGTTCCAACGTCAGAGCGCTTGACATATATTGTGCTTGAACTATACCAATGCTTTTAAACAATGCAGTTGTTCCTCAGGAGAACAAAAGCCTGAATACCGCCCAGAAACACCTCGTAGCGCCTTTATAACTGAGCCTTCCCCCCGCCTTAGTCGCTGCTTTCGGCTTCAACTGAAACCCCTATTTTCCTCCTTGACCTCACAGCAACATCACACATTGTATCCAAGATGTCTATCTTCTGCGGCCTCCCCATACAGCGCCGCGGCTACAGTAAGCGTAGCAAGAGCCCCGCGGAGCCGAGCCCGAGCGTAAGTACATGGTCGCCGCCCCGTCCGCCGCGCGAAGATGGACATTTTGGACTTCCACCCCCCCCAAGTCCTCCACTGCGCCCGCGCGCTCCACGGCCCCTATCCCCTCAGGCGGTGCGTCCTTATCCCCCGGCGCGTTCACCTCTCCGCCACAAATCGGAGAGGCTGCCTCGGGGCCAGCACCCCTCAGACCTGGGCCGTACCCTCTCTGCGGGGCCCGCCGTCGCCGGGCGATTTCGCGAGCACTCCCCCGTTGTTGTTGAGAAACAACTCCCCCCCATACCGCTCGGACGGAGTAACCATTCCATAGCGGATTACGTGGTGCGTGAGCTCCCCCGCTACGGCCGAGACTCGCGACCACCTGCGTCAGGGGGCAGTTTCTGGGTCCGTTCCCCGCAAAGTCACAGTACTCCTCTGTACCACCCGCAGCCGACCTATCCGCAGCGACGCGATCCCGAGACAGAATCGGAGCGTCGTATGAAGAGACGGAGCGAACGCTGGGGGCCGCCCTCCACACCTCCGCCGAGTAGACCCCTCCCCGTGATCCCCCAGACTTACTTAACCCCGTCGCCCAGGGAATCGCGGGGTGCTCCTCGTCCCTATTTGTCTGATAACAAGCCGATATATTTCGCACCTAAGTTCCATACGGTTATCGACATCTAGCTCTAAGCCCCTCCTGGTGAGTTTGATCTGGTCAAATGGAGTTTGATACCTACAGACCCTGCACGAAGGTAGGTGCTCTGAATACGTATAATAAGGTGAGTACTGTTTTGAGGCGCCCAGCGCAAAGAGGTATGCCATAAAGGAATATATATAGTTGGCTACTTTCCCGCCCCTTCTATGGAACACGGAAGGACAAGGGAAAAGGATACTACAGTAACTATTAAGCTCTAATATATAACCTTTGAGCTACCTTCCACACGGTTTCTAGCTCCTCTACTCCAGGGTGCAACACCCCTCTCTGACCAGCTAATCGAAGCTCGATACACTGTGATCCCCACAACTTCCACAGGAGACTAACATCGATGACCAACCGTGCACCAGCTACCTATTACTGTTCATATGGTAGTGGAACAGTTAGATTTAGGAGTCGTAGGCTTCGCGAATATCAGCAGTATACAGCTTGGTTTACTGTGGACGACCGTAACCTAGCATTCGTATTCTGAGGGATCAGGAGTTGAAAATCCTATGAGACCCCTTCCCGCTTAACTCTTGAACTAACGCCAAGCCGCCCTTTCTTTTGTCTCTTTCTTCTAGTTTTTTCTCGTTATTTTCCTTTTTCTTCGGTCAATTCTCGGTGTCAGACAGCACCACAATTTAATAAGGGAAGTACTTAACGAGTGAAAGCCAGGGCGGTTAACGCCCTAGCATCTCAACGCCCCGACATCATTAACGCTCCACCGAACACGTTATACATACTTACCTTGCTTGTTTACTCATTTACTCCTTCTTTTCCTCCTTCAGGTAGTACCAGGGCCTCTCGCCAGCCTCCTGCCGCGCGGCCCGGCGCTGCCGGTGGCACCCCGCGCAGATGACGTGGAAGACGGCGGGGCGGTCCTCCCTGACCTGGCCGCAGGCGCCGAAGTCCCGGGCCTCGTGGCACCTGAACTTCATGGTCGGCTCCTTGCAGCTGACTTGCTCTCGGCAGAGCGCGCACTGTAGGATCTTGTTGCTCTGCAGACACATTTTCGGTCAGCGGTTTCAGGTTTCGGTCTCGAGAGCTGATCCCTGTCCTATACTGTACTGTATGTGGTTAGGGATAGGAAAGAAGGAGAAGGATATCGTGGGGATCTGAGTGGGTAGGTATGCGAGTGTGTGTTGGATCAAATGTCGGATGGCTGTTGTTGTCCGGTATTTGTTGCCCCTTTCTTCCGTACCTTAGATGAGCCGGGCGGGCCTGCTTTATATGGCTGATCAAAGCGACTGAACAATCCCCTTGCTCTGAAACGAATATGGGGATGGTGTTTCTCGAACACTCCTGTGTTCTTAACAGGTATCACAGTCCCGCATAATAACGAGCACATGCCACCACAGCGACAATGTCTCAAGGTATGCGTCCAAGAACACAGTCATTTTACGACGAATACTTCTAAATACGCCCTCGGAGATGATCTGTGTCTGGCACTTTGAGCCAATCGCTCACCGGGCGCGCTTACCTGCAACGACTGGCGGATGAATAGGGCTCCTCGTCCATGCCCCAATCTATAAGATTGCCCGTACCTAGACTAGATGACCGAGAGCGGGAGCGATCCGATGGCGTCTATGGTAATGGTACCGCTAGCGTAGTAAGGATGAACAATGTCGCGCGGCTGCGAGCGCGGATACGGGCAATTGAAGACGTCAGCAACATAGGCGGGCGCCTCGGCCTAGTGGCACCCTCATTCCATAAGGGGTCACGGTGTGGTGTTTCACGACGGCGCTGATTGTTCATGGGCAAGGGGATAACCGTATCGGTCTGATGCCCTAATCTTATAAGCGACTACCACCTAACCCTCCCAACTTACCGTAGAACTACCACTAGGTGGGAGACGCATGACAATTTTCACGCCCGTGGCAGGCCGACGATCCTCATGACGTTGGAAGATGGCTAAGCAGACCAAAGACCCTCGGCAGGGGTCGTAGCGTCACGATAATAGCTCTTGGAAGTGCGTTGGGTAAATGATTGGTCTATCAACTCATTACTCGTTTTCAAAGGGTATCTAGCTAGTCAACATGAAACCGAGGCTCGCCTATATACTCGCCCTCCGAGGCGCCATTGTCCTCCGGAGAGCCTTCTTCGCTTCCGTCTCCTCTACCAAGGGCAGCGAGCCTTCGTCTTTCATCTTTTTGAGGAAGTCTTGACCAAATTTGTATCCCATCTGGTAAATCTCGTCGAACTTCCCAAAGTCTAGCGTCCCGTATTCGTCGATAGGGGGCCGCATGTAGATGCATCCTGGCAGCGTCTTCGCTCTTTCCAGTGCGTCAACACTGGATACGTAGGCCAGTCGCGCCTGGATCTCTGCTAGGGTTGGAGGATTAGGAACCGACGAAAAGGGATTCCACCGGTTCCAAAATGCCCACATCCCTGACAGCGAATCTCCATACGCCTGTGGCGTATCATCATCCAACGCCCCAACGTCAATAGCGAATATGATGTCTACACCGAGGGATTTCATGTGTGACACCGTTAGGTTGTCCATGTAACCACCATCCAGAAGCATGCTACCTTCGTCACATAGGGGTGGAAGGAGGCCCGCCAGGGACATTGATGCTCGCACATACCGCCAAGCATATCCGCTGGTATGTATTTCCTGCCTGTGTTTGCTGATGTTGGTGGTGTTGCAATAGTACTCCAACCAGAAATCTTCGATTTGGTGGTTCCCAAATGTCTTGAAGATACCACGGTTGAATTCATGGCCAGTTGTATAAGACACGGATGGGTAAGTCAGATCCAGAGCAAAACGCCACATGCTTGCCATTCTCCCGGAGAATTTCTTGGCTAGCCCGAACATCGGCACGACATCAGCATGGCGTGCGTAGAGAGCTCCTATGAAGCCTCCTATCGAAGTGCCGCCGATGATATCGAGCGGGATGCCGGCTTCCTCCATGGCTCTGATGATACCGATGTGTGCAATGCCCCTGGCGCCACCCCCACCTAGCACGAGACCGATTGATTTGCCACACAAGCGCCTCGCGAGCCTGTGGAAGTCTTCTTTGTAGGGCGCATCTGGTGAGTAATAAGGTCGATGTCGGATCCTTCTGCTGGTATACTTCTGAATCTCAGCCTGCAAAATTTGAACTCGCTCCTTCAAAGTCGGACCCCCCTTTCTTGGGGCCTGGTGAACGGGGACCGAGTTTATCCTGAAGGCCATCTGCAAATGGTAGTGGCCACCGTTGATCCATACTCGGTTCCTTAGCCAGGATCTCGTTAACCCAGGCGGCGAATATCGATCAGCGTGGAGAAGCACAAGAGTCTTTCGGGCAGTCGACTTCATATTTAGCATGAAGTGTTCATATTCACCAACCTCGGGGGTTCCTTCCGCGAGGCCAACAAGCAAAATACAGTCGGCTTGGGTGATACACGTCTGCGTCCATGGGGAGTTCACGGGTGTGTCTGTTTGATCCATTTAGTCTCCGGCCATATCAAATGCTCATCGAGATAGTGATAAGGTGGCATAGAATCAGGAAAAAATTAGAGTTTTAAGCCTTCATAGACGGCGCTCTGGGTGTGATTTTCTCATCATGGTAGGACTAAGGTGTTGCGGATTCGAAGGAGGGACTTACCGGCAATGTAGACAACCAGCCCATATTTCTCCTCCAAGTCGGCAAGATACTGAGATAACTTCAGCTTTCCCATCTTGTTGAAAGCATGCTTGCCGAGGTGGCTGAGAATGGCGGACTGCGTCAAAGAGGTAGCGCCGTTGGGCGCGCCGACCTGTGCGAGAGCACTCAAGAGCCGATTCCCGAACTCAACGACAGGAGTTCCAGATCTAATTGGAAGGATGGCAACCGTTCGTAAGTTGAGAGGCGAGGACGTCCTGTTCGCCGATGCACCGCGTGTAGTGTCTGTGCCCGAGTTCAATGGACTACCAACTAGGAGCCTCGTACGGGCGGCGATGATCTTCGAGATTTTGATGGTGATGTTCGGATGCTCCTGGGCCAGGCTGTTGAACAAAGTACGAGGAAACTTGACCAATTCGGTGTCACGGATCGCGTGCAGGGTCCCCGTCCGCGCCGACTCGGTCAAGACTTCCAACTCTCCAACACTGTCACCTTGGCCAAACTCTGCCCGAACGTTCATTCCCCCGTCTTTTCTATTTTCAATTAGACGCAGGCGACCGTTGAGCACGAGGTAGATGGCTTCGCTCTCCTCGTCTTTGCGGAACAAGACTTGGCTGGCATTGACCTGAACCCATTCAAGGGCGAAATCAATGTGAAGAAGCAGCTTCGGGAGCAGATGCGTCAACCTCTTAGCCATGGTCAGAAGCACTGTGGGATATCTCTCCATGAGCTTCTCGATTGTTGCCCGCGGAATGAATCCCACGTAAACATCCGTCTTTGCCACTACATCGATGAAAGATCTGTACGATGAGACTGTATCGATGTAGCCCGCAAGCCCGCCTGGCTTCACCAGGCCGACACGGCGACGGGCTTTCCCTTTCCGCTTGCCATCCGGCAGATTGGTGTTAGGGTCCGGGCTTCGCTGGGCGAAGTCCAAGGGGGATCGGTCTGCATCTTGGGACTCTGCTCTATGCATCGCTGATAAGGATGTCCTGCTTGATGCGCTCAGAATATTGCTTCCAGAGTCCTCCGCAGGGACGCATATGTCAAGAAATCCGTCAATGACATAGTAGAGGCCTGGACTTCTCTCTCCTTGCTCCACTAGGACCGAGCCTTGAGGGAAGAAAACAATTTCCACCTCATGCTTCATCTCGGCAGCCAATGCCTGGGGATTGGGGTTCCGGGTCATGGAAACACCGCCAGAGGTCATGGATTCGGTATCCCAGTCCATCGAACCTTCAAATGGAGGCATAAACCCAAATGCATTATTGCCAAACATAGCCTTCTGCCTCTTTTGGTCGTAAGACATGAGTCGTGGCGAGCCTTCCGCGGATTCCGCACTCCTGGAGGTCGACCCACCAGAATCATCCATACCTAAGGCCTTGAAGAGACACTCAAGTATGGAAACCCTGAACAGATTATCTTCATCCACTGACTCTCTGGGGTCAAGGGATAAGCGTACTCGCTTTTGTGTCGCGAATGGGTTAAACGTCCGCTGCGCCAAAGGACTAGTGTCTTCTTTACGGAATGAGTCTCCCGTTTGCCACGGTTGCGCCAGTGGAATACTGAAGCTTCCAGGATGCCGTGCACCGCCAGAACGAGCTATCTGAGCATTAGTCAGCAAGTCACCGGGACTCGCGGTGTGGATCGAGACACGCTCATGCGGCGGGACTATTGTAGAGGCCACTACGGACTGCGGCCTTGTCTTACTCATTGCCTGCAACGCGGCCTCCTTGCGCAACCCAGTACCAGATCTGCGACCACCTGCCGCTGCTGATGCATTATGCAGAGCGATCCCTTTACCACTCTCCTCCTTTCCAGCCCTCTCCCGCTCTTGTTTGAATTTCTCTTTCAGGCGGTCTAGAGCGTCACCTCGCAAGATGTTCGGCAACTGCCACGACGTATAATTCATCATGTTCTTCTCGGTGTGCAACACTTCGTTCGTTAAGCCGAGATAATTATATGCCGTTGCGAGAGTCACGCGTTGAAACCTCGAAAGGATGACGTGAACTATATGCGCAGTAGCTTTGGGGTAGATCTTGATCAGCCGGCGGAAAGCACTAGCAGGTATGATCGCGATGGTAGTATCAACTGTGGCTCTTGCAATAAGATCAGGATGCGCAGAATTTAGAGAAGGCCTGTTCGCTGCAGGCCGGGGCGGTCGTCGAAGTTCAGACGATGAGTCTAACGATATTGGAGGGATTCTCGACAGGCTCATCCTGGGTTCTGTCTCTTCCACCATCGGCATACGGTGCCCATCGGCCCTTTCAGAATCCGGGGTCCCAGGACGATACCCTGGGTCATCGTGGCCACCGGAGAACCTGGCTCCTGATGGCATTTGGGAGCTGACTGCCCCATTCGCCGAATTGGGCTCCGTGCCATCCTCTGGTGGTAGACCCAAGCTTACGTTCTCCGTAAACAAGGACATGATAGAGAAGAGAGAAGACATGGGTGCTCCGTTCCGAACCTCAGTCAACAGCTGGTAGGTTTGCTGGCCAGGAAGGACGTGTTCATCTTCTTTGGCGAAAGATGGTTCGCGAGGGATGCCGTACGCATTGGTCGACGTAGGATGTTGGTCGCTATGCGATGTCTTGACAAAGATCTCCACGAGCCCATCCACCACGATACAAAACCCCTGTTCATCCTCGAGATTCAGAGTTTCGCCGGCAATGAGTTTTCTGGTCTGCATGCTTCGTGTTAACTCGTGGAAAACAGGGCGCTCAAGATAGCCGAAGATCTTAATAGCGCTAAGGAACTCGTCCAGGTAGTTGGAGAGGCCAGGCTTGGTCCCCTCCTCGTTGGTGTCTGGGAATAACACCAGCTCGGGTTCTTTGCGCTGAGGCTCTGGCGGGAGGCGGGAGTACATATTCAGGTACCGGTACCGCACAACCCAGGTGACACCAGAGACGATGAGGCCAACGACGAACAGCAATGTGGTTGCGTTCATTGTTACCGTTAAGCTTGTCGAGAAGAGCGTGAACAAAAGGGTCGGGACAGAAATCGTGGTAAGTTTGAGACTCCAGTACAGAATTATCGACACCAGATGCAGCAAGAACCATGTGAACCTTCCTATAAGCCCCAGCCAGGAAGATGAACCTTGCCCATCGGCGACGATAGCCTGTTGTGTGGCGGCAGTAGCTAGGGCGGCAGCAGAGCTGTTCGTAGTCGAGATGCCCTCAGAGAGGGCAATCCCTCCGCTCGCTGCGTTAGACGCATCCATGATTTCCACAGATCCTCTATTACCTAATAACACATTTACGGAAGGATATCGGTGTCAGTCGTCCATCATGGAATATGATTCTAAAATGTGAGCTCCGGCTCGGTGGGAAAACGACGGTTAAGTTCCGGTAAGGCTTGAGACCAGCTGACAGAAGCTATCAGCGGGTTTTGGGGGAACCGTGGGAGCACGAGACATTTGGACGGGTTGGGGAGAAGAAGTGGTGCAAGCTTCCGTCGGGAAGGAAATTCCTGGGAAAGATGGAAGCTCTAAGAATCCATAAACTTTGAATGTTTCCAAGCTGCCCGTGTGCAAATTGGCCAAAGCCTTTTCGTTAGCTTCGGCAGTCGGTCTTACTGTCTCTCCGTGCTCCGTTATAGCAGGCAAAGTTCACCAATCCCGCTTCAATTCGTGGGCAGGTACATAGGTACCTAGCGTACATACCCGCCTACCAGGGGCTTGCGGGTCCAGTAAAGCCGCGCCAAGAGTCACTGCAGCCATTTCCTTCACCCCACCACGTTAGGTCGAGGGGCTGCTGGAAATTTAAGTAAATGTGACACTTGGAGTATTCATCATTGATGTGTTGAACCGCCTGGGACGCCCTAGAAGACGAAGATCACATTGGCAATTTCTCAATTAGCTATTTGTACTTCTACTATACGCCTAAGAGAAGAGACGAATCCGTCCTGGCCGCATCACTGTCCAAGAGATTCCTAATCCCTAAGTTTTCACCTTAGGCACCGAGTGCCATCTCGCAAGAACCCCTATCGTACACTACGCCAGATTCCACAACCGCCAAGATGTCGCTTTCAAATTGTCGATTTTACGAGGAAAAGTATCCGGAGATCGATAGCTTCGTCATGGTTAATGTCAAGCAAGTTTGTTCTCCCACCATGCCGAATTGCCCATCTTTCTCTGACACCCCAAATTTAGATTGCCGATATGGGTGCATATGTAAAGCTCCTTGAATATGACAACATTGATGGCATGATTCTGCTTTCCGAGCTCTCGCGAAGACGTATTCGAAGTATACAGAAGCTTATCCGTGTCGGGCGTAATGAAGTTGTCGTGGTACTCCGAGTTGACAAGGAAAAGGGTGCGTTGGGCTTCTAAAGCATCGGCCGCATTAACCCTGTCGGCTAATAATCAGGGCAGGTTATATTGACCTCTCGAAGCGACGAGTGTCCCCTGAGGATATCGTCAAGTGCGAGGAGCGGTACAACAAGAGCAAGACGGTCCACTCCATTATGCGCCACGTAGCGGAGAAGACTCAAACGCCTATCGAGCGACTATACGAGACCATAACGTGGCCGCTAAACAAGAGATACGGCCATGCGATTGATGCTTTCAAACTCTCCATCACGTGAGATTCCTCTTGTCCTGCTCCCGTACCACCAATACTAATGTCACGTCAGGAACCCCGAAGTCTGGAACGATATAACATTCCCGAGCGATGCAGCTGCTGAGGAACTCAAATCGTACATTGGAAAGCGGTTGACGCCGCAACCCACCAAAGTCCGCGCCGATGTCGAGGTCACGTGCTTCGGGTATGAGGGTATCGATGCTGTAAAGGCTGCTCTTACAACAGCCGAGGCAGGGAACACCGAAGAGAACCAGGTCAAAGTTAGACTTGTATCGCCACCGCTCTACGTACTGACGAACACGTGCCTGGACAAGAGCCTGGGGATCTCGAGGTTGGAGGAAGCCATTGGCAACATACGCAATAGCATCGAGGGCGCCGGCGGCCAATTGGTGGTCAAGATGGAGCCTAAGGCTGTTACGGAGTCGGACGACGCTGAACTGCAGGCGCTGATGGAGAAGCGAGAACGGGAGAACGCCGAGGTCAGCGGAGACGAGAGTGTTAGCGAGAGCGACGACAATGTCCCTGAGGCTGTCTAAGGGCAGAGAAAGTATCTAGCACACCACCTATTCTTTTTGGCCTGGCGTGGAAGGTCCATGGCTAAAAGGTTGCGACTCCGGGGGAGTCGCATCATGTCAGGAGGATACATAAAAGCAGCATGAGAATTGAGCATCCCTCATAATGAGATTATGACCAAAACCCTTCCTTGCTATTTTAGATCTGTTGGGCGGGTACCCCTTTTTGCCTGTCCTATGCCCAGAAAGAAGTAGTAACTTGCCCAACCTCCTTGTGCACAAGGACGAAAGTTATACGGAGAATATTTTTCTAGTGCGAACGACCTACTATTGATAATAATGCAGAATCAGGAGTATTAGTTCCCTGAAGCAGGATCTATTGTAGGCAACAGAACTTCCCATTTCCTTACTCAGTCTGCTGCTTTTACTACCTAGCGGTCATGGAGAAGATATGTGTGCGCTGCCAAGGGGGCAATGTTAGACGAGTAACTACCGACAGATATTGGATTATCTTGTAATATTCATCAATGGAGCATTGATGTGGGGCATCCGCAAGCTCAAACTTCGAGCTCGACCGCGACTTCGCAATCCTTCCAAGTTACCAGACCAGGAGCTCTTCAATTGGGCTCTCCACCGTTCCCACCAGCCCGTAACCCGACGCGCCGCGACAGAGAAAAGGAGACCTGTCCCGATGTCGTTCCGGCCGGTATGGGCGCGTCTCCTCAGGTCCTCCCCGCCGAAGCAGCAGCAGCAGCAGCAGCGCTTCGGCCCGGGCCCGCGGGTCCGGGCGTTCGGTAGGTTCGGGTTCTACATGTTCGCGTTCGCGACCTGGCTCCCCGTGCTGTCCATGTTCAACGACTACGTGCTCGAGTTGACTAGGATCAACGGCCCGTCCATGTACCCGTTCCTCAACGCCGAGCGCGACCAGACGCTGCGCCGCGACATTGTGCTCAACTTCAAGTACGGCGCCCAGCATGACCTGCAACGCGGCATGATCGTCACTTTCTGGTAGGTCTTACAAGCTGTGCTTGAGTTGCACGTGTGTCCTACGGGACTGAAGAACGACGTTTCTTGCTTATCCCACGAATGTGATATGCTAACATGCCCTTGTACAATCCTAGGAGCCCATGGAACCCCGAAGTCGTAGCGGTCAAGAGGATCATTGGTCTGGAAGGCGACGTAATCAGGACGAGGGACCCGTACCCCGTTGCCACTGTCAGAGTGCCGCCGGGCCATGTCTGGGTTGAAGGAGACGCCGGCCAACGCGACAGCTGGGACAGCAATGCGTATGGGCCGATAGCGACAGGCCTCATCATCGGACAGGTCACACATATCGTGTGGCCCTTCCATAGAGCTGGACGAGTGCGGTGGTGGGAGCATGCAGAACAGTTCAGGAAGCATATATAACTACATAATGAGACCCGAAATAGCACTGGTCTCGTTCGCGATTGATTCCGTGAGTACCCGAAGACTTCGGTATCTGCACAAGTGGTGGGCGTGCAATGACGTGCATGCCAAAGGCCTCCAACAAGAGACCCCACTAGCCACCTCCCCGAGTCATCAACCTCTTTGCACTCCCAACGAACAAGCAAGCGCGAGGGCACAAACCTCGATGGCAAAATGGATACAGCCGACTGTCCACTGGGTGTATGATGCATTGCTGGGGGGGTAATGGGGTAATGACGGTTTTTAACCAATGATTTGGTAATCTTGATAAGAGGCTCACTGTTAAAGGCGCCAATGAGGGACCGAGGGGCCGTTAATCGATAGGCGGAACTTCTAAGCACGTTTGCGATAGCGTTGCACTAGACCGAAAATTTCCAGGGACTCTTCAACTTGAGGGATTCATCGCCAGCCATCTGCTCTCCGGAGGCGGCCTCTCCCTCAACGCGCTCTCCTCGCCGAACCTTACTAGGCGCATTAGCTTAACCCCAAGGCTCGCCTGCGCCCGCTGGCTCATCATCTTCTAGCCAGTTTATCCTGTAGGCCACCTACCGATCCATCCGGAGCTACCCTCCTACTTCAGTGGCCGTCGCCAACAATGGACCTTGAGTTTGCGCAGGTCTCGAGTCGGATATCAGTAGAAACGCAAGGTCCTCGTCGTCGCGCGGCCAGAAGATGACCTTCAAAGAGGATGGCGAGCACGAGGGGCGCCCGCCATACATCCACGTGGGTATTCCCTTCCACCTCCGGAGGAGAGAGAGCGAAAGAGAGTGAGAGTAAGAGTGTGAGAGAGATCCATCTGACCGCCTTTGCGCCGCTAGAACATGATCGCTGGTGGACTCGGAGGCACAACAGGCGACATGCTCATGCACTCGCTCGATACCGTCAAGACCCGACAACAAGGCGACCCCCATTTCCCGCCGAAATACACATCATTAGGATCGTCCTACTACACGATATGGAGACAAGAAGGTGTCCGGCGCGGCCTCTATGGAGGTTGGCTTCCCGCCATGATGGGGTCGTTTCCGGGCACCGTCCTGTTCTTCGGTACATACGAATGGAGTAAGCGCCACATGTTGGACTACGGCATCCAGCCGCATGTGTCGTACCTGACGGCGGGTACGTATCGACGACGCATACTTACAGCAACTGGGGTCACTAGATATTAATGAATTCTCAGGCTTTATTGGTGACCTGGCAGCTTCCGTGGTGTACGTCCCTTCCGAAGTTTTGAAGACACGTCTGCAACTTCAGGGGCGGCATAATAACCCCTTCTTCAAATCTGGATATAATTATCGCGGCACGTTTGATGCCACAAGAACCATTATCCGAACCGAGGGATTTTCCGAATTGTTTTCAGGATACAAAGCGACATTGTATCGAGATCTCCCCTTCTCCGCCTTGCAATTTATGTTTTACGAGCAGTTCTACCATTGGGCGCAGCAATGGAAACAGAGCCGAGACATCGGAGTCCCGCTGGAGCTTCTTACCGGGGCTGCCGGTGGAGGTTTGGCGGGCGTCCTCACGTGTCCTCTTGATGTTGTCAAGACCAGACTTCAGACGCAGATTGATTCGGTGCCGGTGATGGGCCAGCCCAAAGAGCGTACGGCCACAGATACGAAATCTGGGTTGAAGGAAGTGCCGTCAAAGCCGGGCAAGTCGCAGAACACACCGAAGCAGATCAAGCGGCCTATATCGACGTCGTCTCCGTCGACTCACATACGACCCCCAGGCGCCCTCAATCTGGACACCGAATCGGTCACGAAGGGATTAAGACTAATATATAGAACGGAAGGTGTCGCCGGTTGGTTTAGAGGTGTCGGACCACGGTTTGTGTGGACCAGCGTCCAGAGCGGATGCATGCTGTTCTTATATCAGACTATCTTGCGTCGTATGCAGATCTGGTTCCCGAACCAAGCCCCGGAAGACACTGCGTACATGGCGTAGCATATGTGCAGGGGTGTCTATATATAAGGGACGGGATGATTTGTACCAACACTGTAAAGAATTAGAGGCATTTACGTGGCGTTCGAGGGATATATAAATGTAGAGGAAGGTACACGTCACCATAGATATAGACAGAACAGCAAATTCGAACGCGCCGGACTGCCCAGCTCATCAGTATTGCGTCCCTTTTTACATTCTCTTCAAGATGTGTTGTACCTCGTGGACGCGGTGACCCCAAATATCGCATATGTGAATATGAATATGACTGATCTCTTAGCGAAATGCAGAGTTTCAGTTAACCCGAAATCGAGAGTCGAAATGTGGGTTTGAACCCTGAGCTCCAAATCCCGATCAACCTCGAATCGAGGAATCGAATGTTTGGGCTCGCTCCACTGTAGCGAAGTTCATCCCAGCAACTCGACGAGATCCTTCAAGCCGCCAATTGACCTGACCGGAGGGCTCAGGATGGATCGCCTCATTCTGCCGATCACATAACCCCGAACTATGCCACCTCCACTGCCTGTCCCGTCCAAGGCTGCGATTCGCGCTCTCCGAGGTCTGGCCTTAGGTACCTCGTGCGCTATTGGTGTTATCGTGGAAGACCGACGACGCCGTATCAGTACACTGAGGACCGCGATTGCCAACAAGAAGAAGCTGAAGGAATCGCCCCAGTATCATGGAGCACTCGGGTCCGTCGCTTCGCAGCTTGACCTCGACGATGCCGTCCCTTTGCGCCGTGATGAGCCACGCGAGCGGGACCAGACGGAAACGCCCCGTGATCCCGACGAATATCCTAGGGTCCTCCTTGCCCCGAGTACATCGAGCGGGAAAACTGCTGAGGATGCGGAATATACTCAGTCACCAGGGCTTCAAGCGCTCAATGACGGGCTCGAAACACAAAGACGCCAGGCTGAGCATGCAACTCAGCAATCCCCAGTCTCGCATACGCTAGAGCCCGTGGCCCTGGCGCGAGACGAGCTATCCCGTGCTGCACCAAGGATACCGTCAACTCGCAAATCTTCTGTGAATAGTTCGGCAAATTGGGGACCAGAGTCCGCAAGGACATCTCGTGTCCGGCCCAAGTCGTTTGACCCTGCCTCGTTAACGAGAAGCATCGACGAGATCCTCTCTAACCGCGACGAAGAAAAATTTGATCTTGCTCTGGCCAAGTTCTTCAGTGCTCCCCAGACGAGGTATATGTTGCAACAGGTGGGTGATGCCTGGCTTGGCCTATCAGCCCGCCTCTCGAAAGAATGCCAAGTCCGTGGCAGGTGGGAGGATGCGGCCAGGGTCCTTGATCGTGTGTTGGATGGTGATCCGCTCAACGAATCATGGTACTATGCTCACGACCCATTCCCTATCATTGAGTCCTATCTTCCCCCGGCTGGATCGGAAGATAAATGCATCGGCGACGCCTTCTTGAAAGCTTCGCGGTTATTCTTAGCTCCCTTCACAGAAGCCCCCCAGTCCAATCAGCTAGAGGTCGAGCGTATTGGAAAACGATTGCTCAGTGGAGCTCTTGCTCTTCGGCAATTTCGAAGTGTTTCAGGGATCTATTGGAGAGTATTAACTCAGTTAGATGACTGCTCCAACTTTTCAGCCTGGGTCATTAAGGCACTCTCCGAGTACCATGACTATAAAAACGTAGTCAAAATCTTCCTCCTCAACTTCTCCAAGATGACCCCGAATGACTCCCTGTTCAACGAGACACTAGATCGGGTCGTTTATGCTGTGGAGGCCATGCAGGGTCTAAAGGCGGCTCAAGTATTACGTGCCTATGCCCGGATGGGCAATGCCGGTGACGCGTCGTTGAGGACGCGATGGATTATGAAAATTTTACAGGCTCACTGGCATCGTCACAAAGACTTTTCCCAGTCTAAGGCGCTTTTTGATGAAGCCAAGGCCCTTGGACTACTCGACAGGATCGGCCATCCTCAAGGTGTTTATCGTGTCATGGTCGAGCTCGCCCTAAGAGCTGACGAATATATCATGGCGCAATCTTACTACGACGAGTTGATCCAGGTGTACCCTGAACTGGCTTCAGACATACCTCTACAGGGTTATTTTGCGTTAGCCAAGGCCAAAGCCGGTGATTGGGATGGCGTGTACGATGACTTCGCTGAGATGCAATCACACAGACATAGGCCATACGTTGATTTCTCCGAGAGGCTGCAGGAAGAGTACGACAGTGCTTTCATTATGGTCTTGAAGATCTTCGCCCAGAATCATCCAGTCTCTGAAGTCCGGGACTTCGTAACGATATATACGCGCGATCTCGGTGTGGGTCTGCACCGTTATATCGTCACCCTTGTGGCAAACAAGCACGGCGAGTGTCACGATATGCCAGGTCTCATATCGTGGTTGGAGTACTGCAGCGAAGCCGGTTTCGCTTTAGATCCGACTTTCTGCAATGCCATGCTCTATAATTGTCGGGCACGGTGGAAGCTTTCCTTTGAGCAGTTGAAAAGCATAATCTCAAATATGCGTCAGCTCAACCCCAATGCCACTGACGATTCCACCGAGAGGGTTCTCAGCCAAGCTTCGATCGCTGGAAGTTCCAAGACCCACCTGTCGTCCAAGGCCAAGCAAGCGCGCCATAAGGCGGTATCCGTGAATAAGCTAGCCTACATGGGCAGATCGACGAACAATCGCGATGTCTACGAGGCAATGAACCAGGAGATAGGTTGCGGCAAGCACATGGCGGCAGTCACAATCTACAGACGTGCGATGAGGTTCGGCATGCCGTTCTGCAGCTACTGCTTTCGCCTTGCAGTGACGGCGGCCCTGGAGCTTCCCGGCAACAGCACCGGCACCGCGTTCCACCTGATCCACAGCGCTCACGGGCAAGGCCAAGACGTCAGCAGCGCCGTGTCGGCGTTCATCCGGACGCAGATGGACCGGTTCCGGGGCGGCACCACCGACGTCATGCAGCACATCCAGACCCTGATCAGCCGCTTCGAGGCGCTACATATCATCATCGACGCGGCGGTGCTGACGCACACGGCCCTCGTGTGCATCAAGTTCGGGCAGCACGCCCGGGCCATCTCGCTGTGCCGGCTCGCCATGGAGCGCAGCGGGTCCGCGACCCCCTGCTTCTCGCGCCAGGCCTTCCGCGTCTTGCTCATGGCCTACTCGCAGACGCTCGACGCCCCCGGGCTCGAGCACCTGCTCGCCGCCCTGCGCGCCTGCGACTTCGCCCACGAGAAGAAGACCCTGCTCGAGCTGCGCACCACCCTCCGCAAGGTGCAGTCCCTCAAGCAGAGCCCCGCCGCCGCCGCCGCGGCACAAGTCCTGCGAAGCGCCTTCGACGACCTCCGGCTGCTGCGCGCCCAGAGGCAGCGCGAGGGCAACACCATCTCCGAGGAGGCGCTGCGCATCGTCGGGGACGCCGTGGCGCAGATGACGGAGGGCCGGCCCCCGGGAGGGCCTCGTGATGCGGATTCAGGGGGGTGGGTGGTTGGCCCTACGTGAAGCTACACAAAGGAAATAATTGTGGCCCTTCCCCCAGGCGGCGGCGTGAGATTGGGTATGCTGCGAAGGGCCTTCCCTGTCTAAATTATGCGCATGTCAGATAGATGCCAGCCAGCGTGCGTCTTTGGATGTTCAACGGCCCGTCGGGAATATGAATGAAACTGACCATCTCAAACATGTATTGCGTTTTTGCTCGGGTGCTTAGTTGTTCGATTATCAAGCATAAATAACATAACCAACGTATTACCGCAGTAAGTCTTGCCAAGGAGTAACCGTAGAAAATATCAATCGTCACGCTGAGGGGAATTTAAAAATGACCCAAGTCTTTTAACTCTACAAAATGTTCGGTGAGAAGATTGCGCCTGAAGTTTCCGGGGGTTGCAGGGAATATGGAACGTGGAGCAAGTAGTATACCCGTAGGAATCTTTGCCGATTTATCGTGTGTAGCGGAGTGGGAGTGATGAGGGAGCTGGAGGATCTGAAGGCGAAAGGAAGCAAACAGCCCCGATATGCTTGCTTACGACGTACGTAACTAGTCTCCGCGTCTCTTGGAAACAGCAGTTCGCTTTCTGTAGATCTTAGGTACTGACTATCTAGGCAGGTTGTCTTGAACCTTGTGTTTCGATCTATCTCCTGTTCTTCTCCCTCCTCGTTTTCTACTTTTCCTTTTCTCGCCCATTTTCTTTTTCGCCCTTCCCTTCTCCATCATTGTCTTCATGCCATAGTGGTGTGTTTTCCGTGGAAGGCGCCCTCGGCATGTATTTACGAACTTGTAGCGGGCATGACGGAGTTTCCGCGTCGTCTCTGGAGGATGCAGGCAGGCGGACATATCTGCTGTGCGGCTTTCAACGAGACTTTTCGCAGGCCAGGAGCCCCCACAATGGCGTATATGCGGCAAGTTAATGAGTGATAGCATGGGAGCGCTCACTATGGTATCCGTGGAGATATAGCTTACGAGCTATAAACGTGCAACGTCAGAGAGCCCACACACCGACAGGGGCTCGACTCTATCCTACGCGAAGCGTAACGGCCCGTTCGAGCTCGACGAGGATGCCTTCTCCTTAGCATCAGGAGGAAGCCGTTCTTCCCGGAGTTGTCTTTCGACATAACTTCTTTCCTCGTGGACTCTGGCGTCTTGAGTCTCCGTCGGCGTTACGGTCGTTCCAAACGACCTGTAGGCGTAGGCTAAGTACTCGCCATCCATGTAAAGATGGTTCGTCTTGACAGTTCCCGACAAGATGGCTTCTCTCCCGCTACACACGCGCATGGCATCGTGCACGACGCAGGTCCCCGGCTCCAGCCTGAGCCTTAACACATTATTTGGGGCCTCCAGCTTCTCTTGAAATGATCGCAAAGCGCGGATCGCGTGTTGGGACCCCTTCCCAAGGACATAGTTTTGGAAAGGGGCTTGCGAAAGCGGGTCCCAGTTGATCACCTGGATCCGACGATGAGAATATTTTTCGGTGATGATACAACGAGCAGATTCATATGAATGATTTCCCTCTTTGTACATGAAGTTGATTTTACATCGAGAGGCCATGTCGTAAATCTCGGGTTCTTCGATCGCCATGTGGGTGGCGGTTCTAAGCCCATCGCTGAACAGATATTCCCCGCCATGAGAAGTGTTGTCCAGGCAATGAAGGAACTTAAGCCGTGGTGGATTCACGAAAGGGGCATGTACGGTATGCATTCGTACCGCTTCATTACCTGGCCGAGTGGGTAGACTAAAGTCGTCAGCCATAACCCTTCCCACTCGTGGTTCTCCGACTACACCTGCTACAGTGCGCAGCGAGTCTTCGGAGTCAGGCATATCGTGAATTAGAAATAACCCGTGGAGATAAAAACCTCTTACGGCATTATAGAATGACTCGCCTCTAGCTAAGAAATCACCGTAGCTGACTCTCACAAGGTCTCTGGAGATTGTAGCGCGGTTCCAGGGCCGACGGGCACTTGACGCGACGATGACTTCTTCGCCTCTCTCTGCTTGCTGCGGCCCAGTAGCGAGGAATTTCAGCTGGTCTGGCGTATATCGTGAAAGATGAGAGAGCCCCCGTGCCATGAAATCATTTCCCCATACTACCTCAAGACATCCGTCCGCGGTAGTTTGAGCCGACCTAATAAGCAACCGCGGAGGAATGTCGCCAGTAGAGAAGCGCTTCTGTCGGGAAGACGGGTCAATGCAATGTCGACAAGAACACATGTCACGGAGCGCCACTCTCGGGATAGTTCGTTTGAAATTTCTGTTTGCGCGATCTTGCAATACGATATACTCCCACCGCTCTCCATTCCTTGGAGGAAGAAAACCATCGCCCTGGGCTCCAGTTGCTACTTCCCAAACGGCGGGCCGGTTTTGTTTGAGCCGATTTGCGCCTATTTCGTCCAGATACCGGTGGCGATCATATGGTATTTGATAATGCCGAATCGACAGGAACATAGACGGGCTTACTTTGCGAGCTTTTGGGTAATACAGTTGTGTGCAACGGTCCGAGAAGGAGAGTAGCCCGCGGTTCGAACCACGGCCGCGGAAGGCCATCCCTGGGACCGCGGTCGACGTCCGGCCCTTAAGTGAAGACGTGGTCGCTAACTTGGAAAAATAAAAGATGATAAGGCTTGGATTCGGATAAATCGTAAGAACTGGAATATGCTCCCCAGGTCCCAGAGAACCCTTTGACTAGTGAGGAGTAGAGCTTCGAAGCTTATAATGAGGGCCCTGTTAGTGTATGTAGGTCACTTGGTGGAGCAATGATGGTGGCGATGGTGGAACGACGACACACAAACCCATTAATAAATCGGCGCATTTTGGACGGTGTAAGTAGGCAAATTGAACATGATTAGACACTATTCAGGGCTGCCTATCACTAAACGTCTATTGTCTCTGGTTGCATTTGGTGGTATTTATCCTGATAGACTCCGTTATTTCTAGAGCATTATATCTAACCTCGTAACCTACAAATATTCCAGATAAAAGGGCTAAAAGTGGAAGATATTTTGGTTTTCAATTGGGGGATGATGATAGGAAATATATGCCACAGCCAGACCGACCGGGGGGTAGCTATCCCTTGCCATGAACCATGGCTACAACCTGGGACCGAAGGCTTGGAGAGCCGCATCACTGTTGTGTGACATAGGATGAGACGATGGGCTCGTTGAGCTTCAATTCTTGAACGACAGGATCTGCTTAGGAGTTTGGTCAGTAACAACAGCATCTTGCAACCACGCGGCCATAAAGGTCGTCTTTCTCAACTCTTCGCAACTATCCGTAGCAGCTATACAGGTTTATCGGCTTTGTATCACTTGACAGTGGCGTTCAAGGGTCTGATGTGCGTACTTTAATCATCACGCAAGTTAGCGCTCGTAATGTTGCCAATGATTGCAAATCTGTGTTTCTAACCAAAGAGGACGATGGTCATATTGCACTGAAAACTTGGTAGAAGATCTGCGGTAGTCTCGACCCCGCCGGTGCTACGGCATCCCGAACGGAGATCTCAAGTCATAGGATCTGGGACTTGACAAAGGCGGTAGAAATTCCTGACTGCCCGCCCTCTCCTATACGTTTGGTTCCTCGATGTGCCTGGCCCCAAAATGCTGATTCAAGCCAATTAAAGAGACTGGGCCAATAACGAAAGTAAAAGTTGATAAGATTCTTACCTCCAACAATACCACATTAACTGCTCGACCCATCGTAGGGCTGCCTAATAACGGCCCCAGTGAAAGCGAGACAGCCCTGGCTGGATGGGTAATTCTTCTGAGATACCTGCATACAGCGAGGAGCAAAATCAGTTTCCTCTTTGCACTCTTTGGAATTTAGAAGCACGAACCAGAAATACTTAGCAGTACTATATTGTACTAGCGATCGACGCACTAAATATGCAAAAACCCATGCCACGAGGTACTGACTAGGTGCATCTGAGTATATGCAAAGCCGGCTATTAACGTCATAAGTTCATACGGTGCGGCTACGCCAGTAAGTACAAAGATCATTGCCCCTCCCCTCCCAGGGGCGACGACTGCAAAGGCATGTACAGCAGCCCCATATTTTGCGGTAGAGATGCTTAACAACATTACAGCTCTCGGACAACCAACGCATGAGCCCGGTCACGTGCAACCATTGCATTTTATTTACTCGATGCTCGATAATCATTTCACTTACACCTTTATTGGTATAAAGATGTCTCTACATGTCTGCTTGCTGTCTATAAGAACCCTAAGAGGACCGGTTGCATAGTTCTATATTTACATATAAAGTAATTATTTAATTTTTCATTATTAAAGAAAGTAGAAATTAAAAAAGATTCCGAATTAAATCTAGATACAGTACATTAAACCATTTCTCTAAACCGATCTTTTGCAAAAATAAAAACATATAGAAGTTAATATAAAGAAATTGAACAATTTACCGAAAGAAATATTTTATTAAAAACGATTAAAGCTGCTTAACCACGGTATCGTAACCGTTTTAGGAAATCTAGTAAAGCGGCGTTCTGCCATAATTATCCTTCGCGTTCGTATCGGCGCCTCTTTCGAGAAGCTGCTTAACTACGGTGTCGTGGCCGTTCTGGGAAGCCCAGTGAAGCGGCGTCCCGCCATATCTGTCCTTCGAGTTCGTATCGGCGCCGCTTTCGAGAAGCTGCTTAACTACGGTATCGTGGCCGCTCTGGGAAGCCCAGTGAAGCGGCGTGCTGGCATAATTATCCTTCGCGTTCGTATCGGCGCCGCTTTCGAGAAGCTGCTTAACTACGGTATCGTGGCCGTTCCGGGAAGCCCAGTGAAGCGGCGTCCCGCCATATCTGTCCTTCGAGTTAATGCGAGCGCCGATGCCGAGGAGTCGCCGCACCGTACTGCCACGGGGAAGCCACTGCAGTACCGCGCCGTAGCCCTCCCCGGCAGCCCAGGAAATGGACGACCTTCCATGCTTACTATCCTTGACGTTGACGTCCTTCAAAACCTTCTTAGGAAGCCGCTCCACTATAGTGCTTAGACCGAAATAGGATGCGACTAAAAGAGGTGTAAAGTTGCCCGGCATGTCTCTTGTCGCAAGTCTTCGGTATATTTCAAACCACGCCGAGGTTGGCAAGTCCGGCCGACAGTATGATATTGCCCTCTCGGCCGCCCAATCTTTGCTATTCCAGTTCGCTTCGCGAAAGTGGTCAGCCCAGAATTGCGCAGCATATTGCAGAAATGTACGCATGGCGATGTACTGATACTGATCTGCACTTGCTCTAAGGCCGCTTAGATTAAAATCTAACAGGGAGAGCCGCAGTATACAGATCTCAGCAAGGATGCGATGCGACTCCTTCGGATGAAGGGAAAACTTCCACTGTAGCGCAGTGCTGCTGCCAAGAGGTGAGGACCACGATGGTGGGGAAACTAAGAACTCGCGGGCGGTTTGATGGAGTAGGTAGACTTTGGAGTCGACGACGACCACAAAAAGCCCGCAAAGCTGCCTGATATCATCGCGGAATTGTTCCTCTGGCACTAGATCTATGTCACCAATTGATTGATGTTTGGGACCTATCGCCAAAGCCAGGGCCATCTCCAGCAGAGTAAGTGGCCTTGCTGCTGCGACAACGATATGGAGAAGTTTTCTGGCGAGGCTAATATCTCGACTTTTCGATAAGATCCTGTTGTACGCCTCAGAAACTGTGCGGGGAATGTTGCGAACTTCCGATCGAATTTTGCCTGGCGTGAGAAGGATACCGTTTTGGATCTCGTCGAAGACTAGATGAACCCATAGGTAGGTGCGGCTCTGTCCTAAAGTAAGTTCTTCTATAAGAACATTCTGCTCCTCCAGGCCGAGTTCTAGCGTTCGACTAATATCCATCACTCTGCTCCTAATAGCCATATCAATCTCGTGGGATATTTTAGTTATCTCCTCTTCGTTTTCCCCCTTCAGGTGGATGGTAGGTAAGTCGCATTCTAGATGCCGGAAGCGCCTTTTCATATCCACATAGGGCCGGCTGGTTAGAAGGAACTTTAGGGCTGGAGCATGAGTCGTCGTGCGCGAGGAGAACTTGCTGATAGCATCGATCAGCTGATTCCGCCCTAAAGTTTCGCATTCGTCAAGAGCGTCGAGGATGCAAACAACCCCCCACTTCTTATGGCCAGTCGTAGCGGAGATGAGAATATCCCAGAGGTCGCTGAAGGATGTGAGAAGTGTGGCTCCTTTATCTTGGAACTTCTCAAGAATCTGGGTCGAAAAAGAGGCTGGATGATGGTCAAAGACTTGATGTAATATGGAGCATAATGCCGTTACTAATGATCGCTGGTCTTCGAAGTCTTCCTTGAAGAAAAAGTAGCACGTCGTTCTCGTGGTCGTGCTCGGCAATACCTCATCAGCTAAATACTTCGCCAGAACTGACTTCCCGCATCCTGGGTCGGCAGACACCCAAAGCAGGTGAGCCGTACTGCTCTGATGCCAATGCTGGAAGAGCGAATGGTTCGTGAACCACTCGCATGTCCCTTCGACTCGCGGCGGATTCCGGTCCTTACGATCTCGGTACGGACAAGTATAGAGTTGCCGAAGCCATTCTATTTATTATTAGCGAATTATCATTATAAATAGGATGATAAATAAAACAAACCTTGACGTTTCGGGGTATTTTCGATCTCCTTCCTTAGACGTTGTATAGCATTATCCCTCCCCTCGCCATAGTTAAGCGGCATGAAAACATCGAAAATCCCTAGAAGAGAGTACGCCCAATCCTCCTCGCGCGTGGTCTGGCGCATCTCTGCCCATCTTAGTCGCTCGTCAACATCGAATTGATCAAAAGGAGTTGTTTTCCGAAGAGCTGGGATAGGTATTTTCGTAATGGTGTGAATTTCTTGCTCCAGGGATACCTTGTCGCCGAGGCGCAGGCCTTCCCGCGAGAAGAACTGCACCGATGCCGGGGCAAGAAGCTCTTGGAGCGTCCAGCCCCGAGTAAACCATTTGCTTCCTCGAAGCACCGCTTCCCGGGAAAGCTCGACTTGGTCGCTATCCGCTTGACTGCCATTCCGCGAAAGGACGGCGGTCATCGAAACATCTGACAAGTAGACGTAGCACTGAGCAGCGTCGCGGTACCACCGAAACATAGAATTTATCGACGCCTGGACCTCGTCCATGGTCGATTTGTCGATGCAGCAAGTGTCCACCCAGAAGTATTGCAAGCCGTCGCGTCTTGCTTGTTCTGCACAGAATTCGATCTTGCGATAGGCCGACTTGCTTCTCCCGGTACCATTCTTTATTTCTTCGAAGGTAACTTCTTCGGCAATATTTTCACTCCATCTATGCGATAATATCGCGTATGGGGGAATATCGTCGAAGAGATCATTAGTCAAGCTGAGTTCGCCATTCCGGTCGCGCATCAAGAGCCGCATTGTTTCGCGTTGAGATGGCTGGTCGGTCGGGAAAAGGCTCGTTCAAGGAGTAGCTTGGTGTCGGGTCCGCTTGTCTAAAGGAGACGCTACAGGGTAGCCGGCGATCGCGACTTGCCAGGCACTTATTGAGCCTCTCGGACTAAGCGTTCATCGGAAAAGGGCATCGGCAATACCTGTCACGGATACAAGATGCAAGATAAGATTAGCCTCGCGCCTGACAGCTCATCAGCCTCATCAAGTGGTGCCGATTAGCAACCGAGCAAGGTCCGTCCGCTGGGTAGGCTGGGAGACTATTTGCATCTATAGGGCTACGGCCCAAATCTCAAAACGCAGCATCGCGGGGCAATCGCTGCCATGCCTGCTGCCTTGGTCCCTAATCAAGGTTCAGCAGCACCCCGGGAAATCATTCAGCCTAGTTCCAAGAGGCAAAGTCTGTCTGACAGGAAACCGATTTCGCTCCTAGCTGTACTAAGTACCTACATTAGAATAGATGTAACTTGGGGTGTAACTGGAGGCGTAACGGTACTGGTACAATACACAGGGGTATTTAATGTTAGTTTCTCCATTCGACTCAACATTTGCTGTATGAAGTTGAAAAGTAAAATCACATAGAATATATATTGGGAAATACATCATAAAATTCATCGTCACTTTAATAACACAATAGCTGTCAGATATAGGGGACATCAGTTGTGTTGTTGTATTCCGTTAAGTTGTAGGTGCTATCGCACGCGTACAACTCTAAGTAGCTTAGCCATGGAACATATATGAGCCGATCAGTATGGGACCTTGCCGTATATGGGGAGCGCTCCGCACCCCCCAGCTAGCTGACAATAGCAGCATAAGTAAGCCCTTTATTGCAAGCTATTCTTCCCGTCTAATGCGAATTCTAAACGCTGCTACAACAGTGAAGAAACAACAAAAAATGTTACTTTCCATGTAAATTATATGTAAAGTTACATTCTAGCCAATCCCAGTATCTTTGTTGGGCCGGTGGAGAGACTAACATTAAATACCCCTGTGTATTATATTGATGCACCGTAGCCCTACCTGGTACATGCGCCACCTACGAGTGGCTGTTTGTATGTACTTTCTAAAATGCAGTGGGGCCAAGGCACCACCACCGCGGTTATGATCCGTGCGCTGGGGAAGCCGTTCACATGCAATCAGGGGCACAAATCGGATCCGGATCCATGTCAAAAGAAACTGAGCAGCCATTGGGATGATATATCGAACCACCATGACCTGAGGGGACCAGAGAAATTTCGAAATATCGTCAACACATTCACCGGTTTCCGCCTTCCGCATCCTATCCTTCCCGAATTTATCCATCCGACTCCTATCCCTCTGAGTCCTAGCCTTCCGGAGCGATCTGAAGCGGTGAAGAGACTTCCTTTAATTCTAAGCTGCCGCCTTCCTTTCTCCAGCTTCAATTTAGCTTTGCTTCGTTTTACGCTACCTCAACGTCCTGCCTCTTGCTCATACCCGGTTCCAGGGGGTGGTGTTTGTCATATCCGTCGCTCGACTTTCTCCTAAAAGCATTCTAGGTTTCTCCTCGCTTCGATAGTTCACCCTCATGAGCGCAACTACAGTGACCCTCGAAGACCTCGCCGAGCGGCGGTCAAGGTACCATGAGGCCGACGTCGTAGTTGTCGGCGCAGGCGTCTTCGGATGCGCCGTCGCCCACACTCTTGCGAACCAAGGACGAAGCGTAATACTACTAGAGAGATGGATGAAGGAGCCGAATCGGATTGTCGGCGAATTGATGCAGCCGGGAGGTGTCAATTCACTGAAGAAGTTGGGTCTGGGTCACACTATCGAGGGTATCGACGCGGTACCGTGTTATGGCTACGATGTAGTGTTCAATGGCAAGGATGTCAAGATACCGTATCCCTCCATGGAGTTTCTCCCCGACGGGACCTCTCGTGTATCAAAGCAAGGACACGTAAACGGAGGTGCCAACGGCTCAGCGCATCAGAAGAGAGACGACTCGAGACCAGTGGGAAGCTCTTTCCACCACGGCAGGTTCATCACCCAGCTACGGAAAGCCTGTCTAAAACACCCCAACATCACCGTCTTCGAGACGGAAGCCGTGGACACCATCAAGGGCGACCACAACCCAGAGATCCTCGGCGTGTCGACGCGAACCGTCAACCCCAACACGGGCGAGAAGGAGCCCGACTGCTTCTTCGGCCAGCTGACCATCATTGCCGACGGCTACGCCTCCAAGTTCCGCAAACAATACATCGGCAAGGCGCCCATCGTGCGCAGCAAGTTCTACGCGCTCGAGCTGGTGGATTGCGAGCTGCCGCAGCCGGGCTACGGGCACGTCATCATCGACGCCGCCGCCCCCGTGCTGCTGTACCAGATCGGCACCCACGAGACCCGCGCCCTGATCGACGTGCCCGAGAAGCTCCCCGAGGCGCAGCCGGCGGCCGGCGGCGTCCGGGGCTACATGACGAACGTCGTTCTGCCGGCGCTGCCGCCCTCGGTACAGCCGTCGTTCCGCGCCGCGCTCGAGGGGCTGGACGGCAAGATCCCGACCAGTATGCCCAACAGCTGGCTGCCGCCGACACAGCAGCAGCACCCGGGCCTCGTGATCCTCGGCGACGCCATGAACATGCGGCACCCGCTGACGGGCGGCGGCATGACGGTGGCGCTCAACGACGTGGCCATCCTCGCGGACGTGCTGTCGCCCGAGCGGGTGCCCGTGCTCACAGACACCGCCGCGGTGCGCCGCGCCATGGCCGACTTCCACTGGCGGCGCAAGCGGCTCACGGCCATCATCAACGTGCTGGCGCAGGCGCTGTACAGCCTGTTCGCGGCGCGCGGCGAGGAGTCGAACCTCGCGAAGTTACGCCGCGGCTGCTGGGGCTACTTCGAGCGCGGCATCACCGACGAGCCCGTCGCCATGATGGGCGGGCTCCTGCCGCGGCCCGCCGTCCTCGCCTACCACTTCTTCTCCGTCGCCTTCCTCGCCATCTGGCTCGACTGGAAGGCCTCGGGTCTCTGGAAGGGCCCCTTCCTGCTCTGGAATGCCGTCAGCATTCTCTGGACCGCCTCTTGCGTGTTCCTGCCCGTCTTGTACAGGGAGGCGTGCTCCTAAATGTCCGGGAGCCTGGCGTAATAATCCGCCGTGCGCGGGAGCAAGCAGGCTAGTGACGAAGTTACGCCGGAGGGGTGGAACACGAGAGGTCTTGTTCTCTGGACACGAGCGGTGGATATACCCCCTTCCCGGCTACGGGTTTTGGGAATTCATAAAAGGCCGGCGCGAGGGCGCAAGGCGAGCGTGTACGAGCATTATCTTGAGGTGGGCGGTGACGAACTCTTTACCTGTCTGGTTACCTACCTACCTATGTACCACTGCCCGGAAGCGGTGTCCGGCTCTAGCTACCGGGCTTAGGCCTGGGCCATCGGCTGATATAATCATGTACTCCTAAACCAATAATGTCTAATGAATGAAGAATGTGCGATGGATGGATGAGCGCGATATCACCTCTTTCCCTTTCGGCCTTCACCTCGTGAACTTGTAATTCTGTCCCGTCTGGTCGAGACATGACACCAAGGTCGTGGTTTGCCCAGGGCCCCCGGATTTATTTAATTACGGCCAGACCCCCGCCGCCGTATACTATACCGCACTTGCGACACGGCAGAGCACGCAGGGAACAACTAGGACCTCATACCATCCCGACGGGCATCGAAATCACCGTAAAAATCCGAGTTGTGCCTAGGTAATCTGGCAATTCCACTGCCTGAAGCATCGCACCATCGAGGCTGAAGTTACATACACTTGCCCGTCTCGTAAGGCGTCTCCTATACACGCCCATCATCCACGAGGCCCTGAGCACGGGCGAGGCCAACTGCCATTCCGACGCTGTCGCGCACGGCGTTGAGGATAGATGAATTTGAGCACTGATCCGCAGTTCTATTTTGCAGTACTTGGAAGTGGCTCTGCTGGGCAAATATATCGCTAGCAAGTACGTGGAACTGCTATATACCCCAGTAATACTCCCTTACCCACCGACGCCCCCCTTCTCGCGAGGCGTCTCCTATACACGCCCAACATCCACGACGCCCTGAGAACCGCGAGGCCAATAGCCATCCTAATGCTGTCCTGTATGACGTTCAACTTGCTACCGTCCACCTCGTGCCAGTCGACGGGCACCTCCGCAACCTTGATACCGGGACTGCTGCCGATAGCAGCGCCGTCGCTGCCAAGGACGGGGACTGCGGGCGCCGACTCGGCGAGCATGAGCATCTCGATGTCGAAGATCCAGCCCTCCATGTGCATGTACGGCACGATGTGCGGTAGGGCGGCACGCGAGAACAACTTGAAGCCGCATTGGGTGTCGCGGATGCGCGAAGTTGCCGGCGGCGTAAGAATCATCAGGACCATGTGGAACGACTTCATCAGGAAGTTTCGGATGACCGAGCGCTTGACCACGCTTTCGCTCCCGACAAGGTGGCCTCGGCTTCCAATGGCAACGCACCGGTAGTTACCGTCGACGACCTCCTCGCACCCCTCGATCAGTTTGCCCAGATCGCTAAACTTGGACGCGCCGTCTGCATCCGCGAACAGGGCATACGCACCCCGCACGTGCCGCAAGCCATGCGTGACGCTTCCGCCCTTGCCTCGATTCTTTTCCAGCGTCACGATGCGCAGGATATCGTGCAGTCCGTACTCCTTCGAGAAGTCCAACGCTACCTGTACCGTCTTGTCCGTGCTTCCGTCATTCACGATGATGATTTCGTAGCCGGCTAAGTCCTCCGGAGGCGCTTTCTTAAAGGCGTTCTTTACATGTCTTTTAGGGTATGAGTCCTGTTTTTTGGCGGGGGTTGTACGAGTGCTGCGGCCGAAAGTGGCGTCCAGATACTCTATCGCTTCCTTCAAGGCTGGCAGAATCCGAGCTTCTTCATTGTATGCCGGAATGACAACGCTCATTCGCAGCTCAGGTGGCTCGATGTCGCCGGTATCTGAGAGCAGAGGACCGGGCGCATTGGGCGCCACTCTGTCCACAGTCTCACTCCTGTGACGCTCGGCCAGCCATCCATCGTGCCAGCATGGTAACTGACGGGTGACTACATTGCCGTCTGGTGTCGTGGTAATGTAGGTCTTCTCTGATGGAAGAACAGGACGAGGTACGGGGGCGATACAGTGTAGTAGAGCCAGTAACTGCAGACTATGTTAGCTGGTAATGTAAAGCTGTAAGTATGGTATGGTAGTGAGGCCATATTACACTATAGTAGGCGACTACGGCCAGGATTGAGAGGCCGAGAAGAGACCAGCGATCCGGAAGAGCTTCCATCATGAGAAGGGTTCAATTATCTATGGGGGAGAAAGTTGCGATAAGGATTCATGAACAGGGTATGAGTAAGTATTTAGGGGGAGAAAGGTTCAAGGTTGTGACAGGATGGCATCTTTTTGGTATGGACATTCAAAGGTTGCCAGATTTACAGGTATCTTAGGCAAGCCAGCTGCCTGTAACGTTGATTGAGCGCGCTAAGAAGGCACCTTCAAGAGGGTACAAGCTTACCAAGGCCAGCGGAAGTAAGATTGTCGTCCCACGAAAAATACCACGACTAGATAAATAAAATAAATTTAAATCGATTAAATCAGCCGGGCAAATCAACCTACGAAGTATATGCAGGAGAAACATATAAATTCTCCCTCAGAGAGAGGTTAATGATGACTATCCCTGCATCATACCACTGCAGCCGGGGCCAGCCCACTTGCCCTATGTGTGCGACCCACGCATCTGGACCATCCAGGCAGCTTTTGCCTGTTTCAAGGTCACGCATTTCCCAATGTCCATCATCTGCGTCCAAAGACAGACTCTTCTGGACTTGCAAATTCTCGCTACAAAAAACTTCTAAGAATCAGCCTACTGGCTCATGGCCTCGCGAATCCGAAGCTTATTACCTCCAAACTGGGGAATCTACGCCGCTTTCTTGAATCCAAGCCATGTGTATTAATCAACCTATGGTGTTTGAAGCTACCCTGACGTACTTGATAATTAGCAACCTCGAAGCTTTCGGCTCTTATGGAGGGGCGCGCGTTAGTGAATAGTGACTTGTGCAAAGTCAAAAGCAACCCATTTTCAATACGCCATACGTGGGACTTGCCATCCGCCCTGGCATTACCTTCTACTCCAGACGATTTTCGTAAGACGGCTGACATCAGAGAAGATCTGCTTCACGGGAGTATCAGGCCGAATAGAGACCACTACACCGGCCTTGTCACCTTGAAGAACGTGTAGGAGCTCAACACCAACTGCCTCAAGAGCCTGCTTAACCCGAGCCCAATATGCCGGCGTCTTGCACGTAACGTCGAATATGAGTAAGTTCCTGAACTTCAAATAAGTGCACGCTGAATCGTTAAATCATGGCCTCTGCGATCCAATGACCAGCGGTCGACATACAAATGCAATGATTGGCCAACTTTGGATAGTAGCGATTCCATTAAGAACAAGCGCTCGAAGGAGGGGGCGTTGTTTGCCGATTTCCCATTCTCTTCTTTTTCTCGATGAAATACTCAGAGCAAGTCCATAATGGTAAAGGCGAGTGCATCATCGGTTACTTTTCGGTACGGATACATTGTCGCCGTTCCGTATAGAAGACATTCACCGGGACACAAGCTTCCGCAGGAATGAAACCCTGATCTCTTGCTCGTTGGCAAAATGCTCGTAAAGGACATTAGTTGACAAGGGTTCCGGCCTATCACGAAGGTAATATAACCAAGCTTAAAGAAAGAGAATGTGCGATCACGGTATGACGCAGCACCGTATGATTTTATGGCCGGGCGGTTCATCGACCAAATCACCCTCTCACTCTCGATAATGATTTCAACGCCAGGTTCATTGATGCCCATTAGTAGCGGAGCTTACCGTCTTCCAGTTTCCCTTCTTTATATTTGTCGGCTGTGCGACAAGCCGTCGAACATCCTCCTTCCTGAACAGCGGAGCGCCTGTGTTTGTACATGTCTCGGGATATCTTCGATCATAACCCCCAATTCGGCCGCCCTCCATTGCATCCTGAAATCGGTATCTTTCCGAAGCCTAGTCTCTGTGCTTGAGATTCAGATTGTTTTCATCCTGAAGTAGGACATCGCGGGGGAGCGAGTCTGGATTGTCCGAAGAGCCAGCACGGATACGAGGCTCCCCCTCTTCCCCTTAGCTGAAGGTAGGCCACCGCGCTCCGCAGGAGTCGAGATAGCCGGATGACTAATGGTACATTAGATTCCGAGCTCCGGAATACTCCTGCCCGTATATTCAGGACGCTCGATCTAGCGCTCCGGACTTGAGTGGAGACCGTCGAGTAACGGGGGATGGTGGGGTTGTGCTTGATCCGCCGTCTCATCACTAAACGAGGATATATGCGACAAGGGGAGGTTATGTGTGCGGCTCCTAGGAGACACGTAGCCACGAACAGCCGTCGGATGGGTGGTGGGACCAGCCGCCTTGGCAAGGGTCCAACCTAGCGTGGAATGCCCCTGAAGATCGCCACAGGGATATGCATCCTTCTCCACTCTCGTCTACCCAGTCTCGTGCCAAGCCCTAACGACAACGACAACGTGGATTCCGGCCAACGTCAGATGGTGATTCAACTCGGTCGCTATATCAGGATATATGTAAGTCCTCCTTACTGTAATCAGCAGCTATTCGTTGTCTAAGCTTGCCAATACTCTCATGTTCAAAGAGGTCAGGCGACTCCATGATGTCCTCATGAGGAACTGCGGATCTTGAGACATAACCGGTAATACATGCCTTCGGCCAAGATGGAACCAGCTTATATCAGTCGGTTACTGTCTAAGAATGTTGCGAAACCTCCCAGTAGTGGAGAAGCTGATAACCTCAGTCTGTCTCGAACCAGGAGAGGCCTGGCTGATAATAGGGCTGTAAAGACCTCCGGTTCTGTTTTAAGAGAAGCGAGGAAGAGTAAGATGGGATCGGCACATATGTAAGCTATTTACCTACCTATCTACACGCCGTAAGGCTTCCAATTTGGCTTAGAGGCGCATAAATAATCTAGCTCATTGATGCTCGATCATATGAGGAACCAGAGAGACGGACGCAGCTTATAAGGGGGGAAGTCTCTTAGATGACGTTAGTTTGGAAGCCGCAAGTCAGGGAGCCATGCGCAGTGAATTCCCTCAATTCCAATCGCGATTGTGTTACCAAGAGGTGCAATTTACTTGACAACTCGTCCAAACCTCGTATGAATCTAAAAGGGGCTTGGTTTGTTCGATACGAATGATCAGCTTGGGTTTTCGCTCAAAGGATATTGGCCCACGTGGTCCTTGCGCAGGGCCTGCATCTTCTGCTATCTTTGGGACCTTTCTGTGAGAGGACGCCCTACGTGATTGAAGTCTTAATCTTAGAATGCCAATGCCTTAGGTGTCTATGACGTAGTTCAGACGCGTTCAAGGCGTTTCTGCCTTGAATTCACCATTCTAAGATCAGTCGCCGGGCTGATTTGATTCTGCCACACACCGCCTTTCACATACAAGTACAGCGCAATCCTCCCTGCCTCAATCCTTTCCTTTCCCTCCTTTCCTTCGGTAGGCGGCGGAGGTCGGGGCTTCGGCTCTTCTCCTTCTCGACCGTGCCTCGAAGAGCTCAAGAATTCTTCGAGGCTACCGGTTCTTCGACTGCCGGTAGCCAGCTCGGCGGCACGGTACGGTCAAATTTTTGGGACTCCTCTCGTTTTCGTTGGAATCTTGGCTTTGAGCTGGGACCCGAGGAAGGCTTTCCCGGTGCTCCCTGGACATCAACACTGTTCGAGCTATCTACTTTCCAATCTACTGGATAGGAATGATAGGGTATAAGGAATGTTATTGTCCTTGATCCATCCATGATGTATTCACTCTTGAGTCTGCTATTAGAACATCCATGAAGACTTCAACAAGAAAAGCCATCGGCTCCGTGAACGTAAAGAAATCGGGTCTTAAACCTGGGTTATAATGAGGTCAACTGCCCCTAGAACTAATCCGACCTATGAGTATAAGAATCAGGACAGTACGATCTGCTGTGGCGTTATTCACCAACAGCTGGGGTAGTGACGGAAGACGGAACTCGATATATCCATGCTATTTTACAAATTCCATACTCCTACCAACATGAATTGGGATACTGCAGACTCCAGTTCTGCAAAAAAAACATGGTACATTGTCTCTATCCGGCTTTAACACGTTGGTAACGCGACTCAATGTTACTTGGGTACTTTACATGAGTATTTAGACACACAAAGAACTGCACATGTGCCTTCCCCCATGGCACACGTGCTTCCTCTACTCCTGCCGACGGGAGCGTTTCAACAGCAGGAGCACTTATTAAAATGACGTAACGTCCCAGTCCCGGCAGTATAAATAATTCCAAAGCTCCCAGACCCAAACTTTTCCCTCTTCTTCTTCCTTTCTCATCGGGTGGGGCGGGGGCTCGTCGTCTTCCTCTCTTCCTCTTCTTCTATTGCTAAGCCTGGCCGTATATCAAGAAACACGCCAGTACTGTTGGTTTTTCGACTGCCAGCACACGCCTCGAGGCGTGACGGCATAAATTTCGGAACTCCCACAGAAAACGTTTTCGTTGGCATCTGCACCTCGTGTGTGGACCCGAGGAGGGCTTGACTACAGAAACTGGAAGCATGATTCATGGATAAATTGCTCTTAGAATATTGTCAATTCGGTGCTTGGTGCCCAGGAGTTGTCCATATCTCGGAGACGCCCAGTTATTTCTGACCAGGGATACCAGCAATAACCATGCCTAGATACTTTGTGCGTTTAACTGAGTCTTGAGCTGCCCATATTTTCAGAGGCACCTTACTCCCCGCGTATTTCAATCAGCGTATCCATCGGGCCACAGAATGCAACCCAGGGGCAGTACTAGCGTAATTGGGTATGTTTCGTATTTAATCGGGTTAAATCACCGAGTAACTGTCAGCAGCGATGCGGACAGGCTCATGCTGTGATAGTTGAGCCACTTGTGATACCCGCCCGATCAATATATTCCTGCTCATCGTACTCGACCAAGGATGAAATTGCGATGCAATTGCACTTGCCCATGCCTCAACAAAGTCGGTCAATATTGACCTAACGGGGGCACGGCCACTCCACGATAGCGCGAGCCGTTGACTTCCACCCCCCATGATCATATCATGGCTGTCATCCGTCACTTTACAATGCACCACACAATCCGCGATGTAACCCTTAGACCTTTATCCGATGGCCATCCTATTCTCCCCGTTAGAGCATCGAATGCCGGGGGCAAACGACCGACAACCATCTGCCGTTTAAGCAACGGGGGCTGGCTAGAATGCCATGTAACGGACAAAACACAGTTATACACGAAATTTCCGCTCATGGAGAGCATGGCGGGAGACTAGCTGAGTTCGTGTCTGCCTCCGAAGCAGCTTGTGCATCAACCTCAGGACCATCAGGGAATGAATCTGTATCTGCCGTTAACTGGTCAGGAGTCATCAATTCGAACATAATGGGGTCTACCATGTTGCTCAACTCATGCAGATAAACATTATCTCCTCCCGACCTTCGATCCGGTAGGCAAGTTAATGTATACTTGCCAGAGCTCAACGTGACTAGGCTTGCAGAATCTCCTAGGTGCCCGTGGGCAATAGTGACGTTAACGATGGCTGGACGAGACAAATTCATTAAACCTGTGTTAGCCGTCTCGCCGCCACATGGGCTAGCATCAAATTGAAATTTCATGATTCGTTGTGGCACTCGAGATAACGACCGCAGCTCGACCGCGCACAGCACCTCCGCACTTACCATAGCCGTCCAGCCCAAATCAGGGGTAAGTAATAACTGCCGCGGGATCCGAGATCACCGGATACCGCGGAAATCAAGGAAGACGGCCAGCGTATTTCCTTCAGTTGTGCTACCATGCCATTCGGATACGGGGCGGCAGCTAGATACTGCCATGGAAGAATTTGCCAGGGGCAGCTAAGCCGATGACGAAAGCGAAGGCACCCTAGCTCAATATTACTGCGGATATTGATCCCCTAGCCGTGTGGCCCGTTTATCACTTCCATTTGCGGACTACATGATGCTGGGGCTGCTCAGCCTGCGGCCTGCGGCTGCTACCTGCATACGTCCCATTGATGCGGTATCCGCTGTCCAGGAAGCAACGCGCGCCAAGCACTGCAAAGTCTGGGAATAGGCTCGCATGAAGATGCATAAATCCCCATAGAGATCGGACGACCTGCGTGTCAACGATATGTGGTCGGTGATATAGCGGTTCTCATCTATCCCGGAGGGGTTTTAACGTGCATATTCTAAGCCTGCGTCGATGAACGCATACCGCTCCTCTTCTAGGTGGGAGTGTTCGACACCTGTTCGATAGTTGCGAAATTACCAATAGTTGGTGAGTAGGGACTCAGTCAGGCGTCCACTTAGGGTGCGATTCTGAGGTACCTCTGCATCCGACGCACCCAATGCCATGCCCCCCGAGATGTGCAGACTGGCGAGAATGATTATGTAACGACGCGGATAAACTTAGAAAGGGCTGACTGGATTTTGACATCATCAAGTGGCCAACCACATAATCCACCCTTTCGGAGAATATATCCCATCCCGCTTGAGCCCCCACGCGCAGGACTACAGCAACGTCCAATAGTTGCAACCAAATAAAAGTTCCAGAAACAGACGTGGAAGTCACTGTACACACAAACCCTTGTTTAATTGTATGCGGGTCCTGGGACCTGTTGAGATCTGTATCTAACAGCTTTTGTATCTGCTTACCTGTATCCCTAGGAAATCCCTTAGTATGCGAGTAAACTAATAAAGAGATAACAGGCGATAGTCAGCCCACGGGCTCCATATATACCGGGCTTCGCATACAATAAACCAAGGCGTCGACAGTAATTACGAACGGATGTCAATGCATTTCCGGCGGCGAGGTCATCGGGCTTAATCTCTGCGCCACTCATTCCTTGGGCATTATAGCATATGCGGGAGCTTAGAGTTTCGCTAGAGGTTAGGTATTGGGGAAAAATCATATTACACAGGAACGTACTAGATAACTAAAGGTAGCGTTGATATATACCACCAACCAATTGCATTGGCCGCTTTTGACTATCCAGCAACGATCTCACGGGATGGCCAGGCGTTATGCGACCTAGACGAGGTACGTAGGTAGATAACACCGAGGGGTGAGAAGCGAGAACCGGCGATGCTATGCCAACACAACATCTGCAAGAGCAAGGGGCCCTGGGAGATCTCGGCTCAGCATGCAGCTAACGTAAGTAGTTGCACGATAGAGTGTCCGTCGGTTCTGATTAGCGGATGCGCTAGGAGCTGAGCCGCCAACTGGTCGAGTGGTCTCGTCATTATCTTCCGCACCGTAGTTAGCGACTGGCGCAAAAGTTCTGGCCGCTGGAATGCCTGTTAAAGTAGAGGTTCTGAGCAGATCGGCCGGATAATGTAGCCGATGTATTATACACGTGCGGCTCATCGGACGACGACCTGTAGAAGCACACAGCACCGGCCCCCCCGGTCACATATTGCGTGGCGTAGGCTTACGCTCATAATTGCCGGTAGGTTGGCCACGTTGAACATGTTGATCATACGGCACGCTAACGTCGGTCGAGGCCTACTGTGGCTGGAGAGGCGCCAGCTAGGAACCACCGAAAATTTGCTGCGATATTTCGCCGTGACTGAGATCAGATTGGCCTACGGACGATGGACGCCGCTTCCGGCCTTTTGGGGCTGTCTATCAGAGAGAAACGGGGGACGGGGGTAAGGCCGCACGCACGTCCCATTTATTGGTAGGCCATAGCTGTTGAGCTGACATGGCCCTTTATTTGGAGGATTGCCCATGAAATATTGCAATGGTGCCTTTCCACGCCAGACGTGATACGTAAGTACGTAGTATCGACATGACCGATAAGAAATGAAGCCAAGGTATTTGCCGACTAGCTCCCGCGCGCGTAAATATAACATTTCAGTGTTCCTGGGAACCCAACAAGTGGGTCGGTTCGATATGGCCAGGGTACAGCAGGGAGTTCTAGAACTTCGCCAATATCGTTGCTGGATCCACCCTCAGGTGACGGAGCTCTATATTACTACGACGGTGCCCTGTCGGTGGTACGATGGATGCCCTGAAATGGACGCTAAAAAATCGAGTGTAGGTTTCGTGGCGGAATAGCGGATCCGTGCTGCCATCTCGTTGCGTGTCAAAATCAGAGCAGGAACCCTAGCCACACAGGTTGTTGCGGAGGCGCGCTGGTAATTTTGGCGTACTTGGACCGTTAAGTTGTTCGCGTCGAAAGTGGCTGCTAATATTGAAACCACGAACTGAGGTCTGGGCCGCGAGGCATGTTTGTTTAAACACCGCAATAATCTATTAGTTTTCGAGAGCGCTAATATAGTGTGTCATGTACCGCCGCCAACTAGACCCTAAGACCGCCCGGTGTCGCCCTGAATTCGCCTGTGAAGATGTGACGATAAACCATGCCTAAGGAAACCCGTCTAGAATAGCAAAACTCCAACGCTGTGTGATTGTCCCTATAGTGGGAAGTTCATATAGCCCGCCAATGTAGATGTAATCGAGCCTCCCACTATGGTGCCCTCATTAGTTTTTGGTAAATCCAATTCATGTGGATTTCCACTGGTCCATAGTATGATACGTGACTCCGAATAAGAAAGAACGCCGTACGTGCGGACGGGTTGAGACATCGTATTCTGCCGTTTCTGGGAACGTGTGAATAGCGTAATTAAACGCCGCGTTTCCCAGTGCCGAAGGGGGCCGCAAGCCAATATGCTAAGAGACATCGAATAGTAATACGTATGCTTTCAATGTGATGCCACGAGCTTATCTCCAGTGGGCAGCTTGTTACGACGCCATGAGAACCGACGCTTCTTCGGGGGCTTCGCCGAGGCCGTAGGTGTTTTCGCTCTGGGAAGAGCGGTAGAAACTATTGTTGGCACAGCTGGCGAAGCTTCCGCTACCTTAGCTGGCTCTTCCGCCTGCGACGTTACTAGGGTGTCCGCTGAGGCCTGTGGAGGCGATAGGACGGCAATGGATCCGGTGGTAGGTTTTGTGGAAGGTGCTTCCTGAGTCTTCGGGGTTTCAGTGGGGAAGTAAGTGACAGCCACTGACGGCTCAGGTGTTGAAGCAACAGAACTCGGGGTAGTAGAGATAGGAGCAATCTCCGATACTGAAGAGGATGCGTATGAGTTGCCGTTATTGGTAGATGTTAAGGTTGCGTAAGAGGAATCTCGTCTCAGTTCGTCATGCAATACTCCAAGATCCATGGGTTTGGGTTCCGTGAATCTGGTTCGAGTCGTCTGTGGGTGGTGTCGATTAGGTGCCTCTCCCTGACTTTGCCGCGAGAATTTTCGTTGGTGAACGGGGTGGAGGTATCGCGAGTTTTCACTCCCAGCAGAATTCAGCCGCGCCATAGGCGGCGGCGCCTCGACAAGATGCGATTTGTGACTGATGCTCTGTCGCGTAGATTTCTTCATCTCTAGCTCCTCATCCGAGCCACTAGAGTCTTCTGTATTATCCGTAGGTAGAAGAGCTGTTATTACAGTCAGTGGCATACCGTGCTGGGTTCAGGCTCGGCGCATTACCTATGCCTGCGAGCGCGCCGGCTTTTCTTTGAGCCAAATTGGGAACAGCAGCTCCCGTTGGCAGCGGGGGTAGAGCTTCTCGCCCCTTTCCCCTCGAGCTTCGCGAATAGTTTGGATAGTCCCCGGTGGGTGTACTAAGCTGCAATCTAGCTCGCGGATGCACAGGCATACTGTTAAAGCTGCAGTTTCGCGAGACGATAGGAGTTGCCTGCAGAGATGGGTAGGAAACAGTCGACAGCGAGCTTCCATGTCGAGGATAGCTCCTCAAGCTTGCGCTATTCGCAGCAATGGCACTCCTCCTCCGGTGTTGTTCTAGGATCTTCGCTCTATCGATGTCTTTGAACGTATTTGGCGCACCCGACATCGCGTCTACGGCAGCATGCGTCGGTACATGTTTGTAAGGCGCCTTGGGAACATCCTCCTTAGCCTTCGCCGAATCTTTTGCCTTTTGTTCTTTAGCTTGCTCCCTCCCTCTTTTGATCACTGAGAACAGTGCCATTATTGTATATCCCAAGACGAAACTCGTGTATCTCTCGTTTGTGTACTCCGAACAAACGTGATGGGAGATTTGAAGGTCGCAACCAGGACTGGTGAAATGTGGAATTATATGCGCAGCTGCTTTTGACCCCTACAAGGTAGTTCAAGATATCGAAGTGGGAGAAGGGGGATGAAGGCTCCTTGACGTCTGAGACAAACAATATACTGTAGCATGACAGCCTGCTGGCGGCGGTATGGCAGTGGTATGGAGGAAGGTGGCCCTTATATAGCGGTTTGATACTTTCGAGTGACAACACAGCAACTTTTGAAGGTGAAATCGGATTTTTAAGCAGCAGCAGATGAGCGGCTGTCTTACATATGAGACAACAGCCGCCTGAAAGCGTGGGCAAGTTGCATCTAGGTGCCAGGCTTACCGCAGCATCACAGCTGCAGCTGAGCTAGAAAGGCGAGTCTTGTCCAAAAAGACGACGTCCGTGGCGTTCAGTGCCCAGGCTAGTGGGAAGAAATATTGATTTGCTGTCGCGCACTGGCGGATCGAGAAGCGAGCGTACCTATACTGTTCGGGAAGTCACTTTACCATTGAAAGTGGAAATCCGACCCCGATGAACGGACTCCATGCAGACATCCAACACACCAGGACCCTGCGCAGGCGCTATTTCGGCGTGAGCCGGCGAAAATGCGACCGCCAGTTGGTTGCGAGATAAGCGAAAGCCCATACCCCCCGGTGCGCTGCGGAGTAAACAACAAAGGATGCCCCAGTCGTGGGCATGGGAGGCATTCTAGTTGAACCGTTCCAGCCGCAGTTTTAAGCTCCCAAGCACGGAAGGCTGGTGCCCAAGCAGGAGCCGGAGGATGCCATTGTTCATACTCAGCACCTGAAGGGCTGAAACTCACATGTACTAGTCCATGACCTGGCTCGTATTCCAGAGCGGAAAGATGGGGGCGCATTGGGCTTCGTGCCAATTATGGTGAATGCTGCTGCAGCCTTAGTTGGGCGAGCCTAGAAAGTCCCCCCCCAAGTGTTCCATGGCTACATTGAATGCTACACCATATGCATGTGATGAAGGAAAAACATCGTGGGCAGGCACATGTTCTGGTGGTATTGTACCTCTGTATGCAACTCGGACTTTTGGAGGTTGTATTGGAATTGGATCATTTCCGTGACATTGGTACTCGCTCAAACGATGTACCCTGTATGCATGCTACCTTTCTGCCTGTTGAATTCGAGGCCACTGTCGAGTACTGTGCAGCTTCTACAAGTAACACGGTAGCCAGCCGGTCAGCAACTTGACCTGGAATCGCCGTTGTGTGCCAGGGGCCCCATGGAAGAAAATGGACCTGGCGATAAAGGAAAAAGAAAGTGGTATTTTTTACCACCGTGATCAACTAAAGAGAATCCATTTAAAGATAGATCTTCTTCTTATCAACAGGATCATGTAAATTTAGACAACCTATTCGAGTTGCTATCATACAGCGACAAACAATTGATACAGCCTCTCCGGAGGTTTGGGTGAGGTTTGCGAGTCAGGGAGACTTTTTTCATGAGGCCCCCTGTTTGCGTGTCTTCGGCGGGCCGGATCTTTCAAAGATTCCCACCTGCAGTTATGGGTGGGTAGCAGCCACAACTTGGCAGGTCCCACCAGAGTGGAACGGCCGATAGGTGATCCACCGAGTACCACAAATGTTCCCAAACCATCTCCTCAGAGGCTTCCTCATCGCAGAAACTCGTCTCAAAGAATATTGTTCGCTGCTCATGTTCGCACGTGCTAATACAGTCAAGGATCAGTTCGTTCAAGAAACTCTTGTGATAATGGAGGCCAAGCGAGAACAACACTCACTGATTGTGTCACCCAAGGCTCTGCTCCCGGGTGGTGCTAACTCTTATTCTCTATCAAACATCTGGTCGTTCACAGGCCTCGACTAGTCTTGTCATCTTGGAGTTCTCTCATAACTCGACCACGTCGTAATCTTCTCATTCTTCTCTTTATGGTGGCTCTGGCTCTGCGTAAATACAAATAGAGCACCACCTTCTCACCAGGATTCCTTCCGCCAGTTTTGAGGGCCCCTGTTTCGGCCTCATGGCCTTAGTCCCAAAGGTTGCGAGACAGATGCCAAAGTTGTAAAATGGATTCACAACCCACACCGATCGAGTCAATAGTCCCAATAATTGCAATACTTGCAATAATTACCGAGTGACTCAGCAATCCCAAAAAGGGATCGCCCTGAAGACGCCTTGAGCTGTTTCTATTCGGCATCATGCTCTGGTCATAGAGAGAACTGGGCGCTTCAGGAATGGCAAGTTCTCAATATCTCACTCGCACTGTCACTTAGTCCTCTGCCATTATCGTTCAATGGACCAAGTGAGATTTGGGTTAGGGACTTGCGGGCTAGGGGGCTGTCACGATGGGGCATGGAGCCGGAAGCTGCGGGCATGCTACGCATCTCGGTCCATCATTCTGTGAGCTCTCCAAGCCACATGCTATGGATCTTCTTGCAACGACTCAAAGCCTGGAAAAAGAGGACCTTTATCGACGTTACGCCAGAGAGTGTCAGGGAGCTGTCTCCTCGGGCACCCAGAGCAGACGCGACAAGGAGAATTAAAGAACCCCCAGCTAGAGCCTCGACGAAGGCTTGATAGTCGCTGTCGTTCACGTGAAAAATTCAGGAGGGCGGAATGAAGACAACTCCTCTGACAACTGTCCCGTGCAGGAGGTTCACTCCGCCGACAGAGGGGGAACACATAATGCACCCGGGATCCCGCCGATGTTCGCTACCTCCTCGACACTTAGAGCTGTGAACCTTCCTCCTAACCATGCAGTGTGAACGCCCTGGCCCTTCGACTTAGGACCTACCAGCCAGTTGTCCGAACACCATACCCACCGGAACCTTTAAAGAGGCAGACAGAACTCGAACTCTTGAAAATCCTGGAGAGGTATCTGTACTGCGGTTGTGCCGTCTCCGTCCCTATGCCAGGGACGAGAAGCGGTTTCCGGATCGTGTCGATGGCTCCCCTGGCCAGTTCTTCATGCGGCGCATCTTCGCCACTTGGCGAGGTCCTCTCGAAGAAATCGCAGCCAGCAGCACTTCGACCTTCTCTGGGAGAAGAAGCGCTACGCAATCGCCCTGCTACGGCATCAGGTTTTGCACTATTTAGTAGCCTCAGACCCCAGCTACTGATATTGGAGTTAACTTCAGTCCTAACTTTATGCTAGCTTATCTCATTCGGTTGTTACTTGAGGTTATGGTACCTGCGGAACAGCCACCCCTAGACCTCCATGCCATCGATCGCACAAAGCCGTGATCTCCGCCATACTGACGTGTACTTAACGAGTCGGGGCATTGTACGGGTTTCTCGAATTGACGGCAGAACTCCTCGATCACCCTCCTTATTCTAGTCGTTTGGTATCTGTTCTTGGATCGCCACCTCTAGCCTTGTGATTGAATCCGGGGAGGGAATTATCGAAAGACCACAACTCTTCGTCCTTCTGACTTAACACGACTGTAAGATACCTAGGTACATCGATTAAGTTTCCTATGTTGATGCGCTCGTCTTCTCAAGTCATGTTGGTACGTACTTTTTATAACGGGCGTACATGTTTCTATTTTAGGAACTACGGGAGAGGCTCTGGAGTATGAGTGAGAACGTGTCGACTGGTGAAACGTTGGTGGGGAGCAGAAATAGAGCTCAGTAGTTTACTCAGTACAGTAGCAGTGTACTTACGTCAAGTCCCACAGCTCTTTTGCAACCTCGGGCCATCGGAGCCTCAAGTAAGTCTTATCGTTTGAAATAAGCGATGATCGACCTTGCGTAATCGAGGGCGGTGTTTGGGCTAAGCATACATGCTGTACCCGCTTATGCGGTTCCTCTTCGCCAGCCGCCCGTCGGGTTCCCCTTCGGCCTCTCAGCACACGTTGCTCCCTTAGCCAAGCCCGACTTGCCACCGGTTGACACCTGGGTAGAGTTTACCTGCTTATGCCAAGGTATGCAAGGCGGAATGAAGCTAATATCGGCCCGGCAGACTGGCAACTGGCAGACTGGCACCCGTTCCGCGACGAACCCTAACTTGGTAGATTCAACAACGCCCGATGAGGGAGAGCGCAAGAAGAGAGTTGTTGCCATGTGCGATACACATCGCGTCCACCTCGCACCCTCGCACTTCGTACTCTCGCGTCTAGCTATCAGTGCTCTGGCGATGCTACTTATCAAGTGTATGAACTATTCAAGAAGCCACCCGTCTTCGTTCTCTCTTTTGCGTATTATCACCGTGTTGTGTTGTCTCCGACCTCTTCTGCATTTGCGCGCCAAAAACGCTTTCGACGTCAGAGTCACGGTTTTTTTGCGCCGATCGGGGACCCCATCACTTATTTGACTCCCCCCCAGTCCGCCCGCTACCCGCGCGACCGCCCACTCTGCCAGTCTCCCTTTAGGTTTAGGTTAGGTAGCGTTACAGGTTGCGGATACAGATACTGATACCTGGGCAAGTCGCTTCAATCAATCAATCCCGCCACCCACCTCCCGCATCTGAATCCGTTGATACCTTATCCTGGAACATCTCAACTTTTACCCTGCTCAAGCTTATTATTATCCTGCTTATTGCCGATCCCGTACCATTCTGCCGCGTCTCTGCCCAGTTTCTCACTCAAACCCTTTAAGGTTCTGTTTCGCCTCAATTCCTTTCCACTCATAATACCCACACCACCATACACACGAGCCACGTCGAGCCACGAGACTGCATCTAGCCTTTCGTCATCCCATGCATGCGTTAGGCCATTCAGCATCTTCAGGGTAATCACCGCCATCAGCGACGAACAGCCAGCAAGCCCGACGCCACCATCGCCGTCGCGCTGCCGTTCCCGCTCCCGTCGCCGACGCCGCACTACGATCAATCTATATCCCTTTGCTTCCCACCGGCGCCGGATCATCAACCGGACACTCACGTACACCTAGGAACAATACGTGCGTCATCGGGCCGGCTCTGAGTAACCCGCCTCCCACTCCCGACCGTTGCTGTGCTGTGTTGTGTTGCGCCGTTGCATCTCTGTGTTGTGTGCGCGCATGATTCTTAGCGCGCGCACTTACATTTCAGTAAAAGGTGGCTGTGCTCACTCTCCTCACCCAGTCCGATACCGAATTATCTCTCCAGCAGCATCTGGACCTTGTTCCCGATCTTCTCGAGTACAATCGCCTTGGTACCGAGGTAGAAACAGACGAACCGTTGACGATGGCGGCACAGCCCGTGCCTCATCCGTCGACGGACAGGAAGCGAGTTAAGGTCTACGAACTTCGCAACAACGATTGGTTCGATCGTGGTACTGGTTTTTGCACTGCTTCGTTTAACTTTGTAAGTCTCCCTCTCTCCCCCTCACCCCTTCGCGCCTCGCCGTCGCCCCCGCCCTGAACTTCGTGTGTCGCGTGCGCCTATTCTATCTGTTAATGAAGTCTTCTTTTCTTGTAGTCCGAAGATGGCAACCAGAGAGACCCACGAGTACTAGTCGAGTCCGAAGAAGAACCTGATCGCGTGTTACTGGAGACGAGGATCTCTAAAGAGGATGGCTTCCACAAACAACAAGGTACGCCGCGCGCAAAGGGATACGCATCGGAGACCGGTTGTTGACGTTTGATTTCTAGAAACCCTGATCGTCTGGACCGAACCTAGCAATGGCGTCGATATGGCTCTTAGTTTCCAGGAAGCCGAAGGCTGCGCCATGATCTGGTATAGCTGGCCCGACTCACCCGCGCGTACCGATACATCTGCTCGGACCTACGACTAATTTCGGGTGTGCAGGAAGTTTATTAATACTGTGCAGCAACAGTATCACTCTGCCAATGCACAAGGTACCGCACTTTGATTCAACCACCTAGCGAAGAGGCTCCTAATTCTCTCGCGCAGATGATAGCTTATCCGACGACCTTGCCATGGATATGCCACATCCCATATCCTTCCCGCAGGCAACCTTGGCCAACCTGGTTGATATCGAATCGCAAATGCGGATTATGAGTCAAACGGCGGGCGGTCGCGATGCCCTTACCAAATTTGTTCTGACCGAAGATTATATCGGGAAACTAATCCCCCTCGTTTACGAAGCCGAAGACCTCGAGGGACTCAACGAGCTGCATCGGCTTTGCAACATCATGAAGGTTATCATTCTGCTCAACGACACCAGTATTATAGAGCATGCTGTGTCAGATGAATGCGTGATGGGGGTCGTTGGTGCTTTGGAGTATGACCCGGACTTTCCAAGTCACAAGGCGAACCACCGGCAGTGGTTGGAGGCGAAGGGTAGATACAAGGAGGTTGTGCCCATCGAGGAGGCCCAGATCGTTAAGAAGATTCATCAGACCTACCGGCTGTCGTACCTGAAGGATGTCGTCCTCGCCAGGATCTTGGACGATAATACCTTCTCGGTCCTAAACTCGCTCATCTTCTTCAACCAGGTCGACATTGTACAGCATCTGCAAGCGAACCCCAATTTTCTAAACGACCTCTTCAGCATATTCAAGCCGGGCCGACAAGACGCGAGCAAAAAGAAGGAAGCCGTCCTCTTCATACAGCAAATCACAGCAGTTGCCAAGAATCTCCAGCCGCCGGCTCGTCAGACCCTATACAATAATCTCCTCGCCCATGGCCTTCTCCATGTCATCAATTTCGGCCTTCGACACAACGATGTGGCGGTCCGCGTCGGCGCGACCGATATATTGATCGCCATGATAGACCACGATCCGATGATGATGCGCCAAACTCTCTACCGGCAGATCCACGAAAAGCAGCCGCCGCTTACCGACTCGCTCATCGACCTGCTTCTGGTGGAGGTCGATCTTGGCGTCAAGTCTCAGATTTCCGATGCGCTAAAGGTACTTCTCGATCCGGGTCCGCCTGCTCAAACTGAAGCCTTCGCCAAGGCGAACGGCGAATTTGCGGCGCGAGCTGCAGCAAGGTTGGCGCCGAGCGCAGACCCGCAGCAAGATCAGTTCCTGGACCTCTTCTACGAATATTCGGCTGTCAAACTGTTCCAGCCCTTGATTAAACTCAAGGACCGAGCGAGTATGGAGTTCTCGCCGCAACAGGCTTCCATGTTCAGCTACCTTATAGAGATCCTGTGCTTCTTCATTCGACAGCATCACAATCGCAGCAAGTGCTTCGTTATGCATAACGACATTGTTACTCGCGTTGGACAGCTCCTGGCCTGTCCAGAAAAATTCCTGAAGCTTGGTAAGTCGAATGGATAGATTCAGATAGATTCGATTACAGCAGTAACTAACGGGATGCAAGTTGCCATCCGCTTCCTTCGGCAACTCCTCAACCTCCATGATCAGTTCTATATCAACCACATGTCGGAGAAGAAGGTGCTAGGGCCGATTCTTGACGTCTTGATAGAGATTATGCCGCGGGATAACTTACTAAGCTCCGCATGCTTAGAGTTTTTCGAATTCATCAGGAAGGAAAACGTGAAGGACCTCGTTAAGCATCTGGTGGAAAACTATCGGGAGAAGATACAGAGCCTGAGTTATCTCGAGCTTTTCAACACCTTGATCATGCGATACGACCAGACCGGAGGATACACGGCCAATCTTGATTACTTCCTGGAAACAGCGGAAGAAGACGTTGGTGGGCGGCGGCGGACGAATATAATAAATCCGCGGACCGGGAGGTTAATGGAACACATCGCCTTCGACCAAGCCGAGGAGGAATACTGGAATACTTCAGATGATGAAGACGAGGTGTCTCTACCACAGGACACGCAGACGCAATCCCCAGATCGGCTATTGGAAATGAAGGAAAAGTCACAGAGGAAATTAGTCGATTACGCGTCAGACGAAGACCCTGATGACAACGTCGAGGCCGGCGCGCTCTCGGCGGACGAGGACAAGGCGGACACTGAGACAAGGGAGGACGGGGCGTCAAAGTCAAACGGTGATTCGGCCGGTGTTGCTCCACCTCCTGAGCGGCTGTCCGAAAAGAGAAGGCGCGAAGAGGATGAAGAGGACGACCTCGGAAAGATGATCCAAACGAAGCGGCGGAATAGTATGACGGCCAACTCCAACCCATCCGCTACTCCGGGGTTGATACGCAAGAAGAAAAGCGTGGCGAGTGCCAGAGACACCGGCGGAGGTCCGAGGAAAATCGCCATCAGCCTATCCCAGAACACGAAGGCTGGCAACGAACAAACCAGCAACCAGCCAGACGAAGCATGAAAGGATCCGAGTCGGATCTGTCGATGTCTTACGCAACGTTCACAAGTCGGTTTTGGTCACCGCCGATGGCGAATTAAAGGGGCGATCGGAGTTCGGCGCCCGGGGTGGTTCATGGAATTTATCCGAGTGGCGCAAACCTTGCCTTCCTGTCAGGAGCTGCCCGGGAGGCGGATGAACAATGTTCGCCGCGTAGAGAGAGGCCAGTCTTGGTGTCGATCGAGACCAACGGACGGCACCGGGCGGCCCGATTCTTCCGGTGAATTGTTTCTAGGGAGGCACCTTCATCTCCCTGTTGTGCTCCGCCACATGGCATAAGAATGGCGTGTATTATTTATCACCATGACTTGGCGCGGTTCGCTTGGAAGATACTTAGGCATCTTGAGATCCCACTGACGGTGGTAGATAACTGGGACTTGCCTACATGCCCAAATGATATGAAAGGCATCTATCTTTTTGGTGATACCCTCATTCGACTGTCTTTATACATATTATCAATGTGACCTCCCGTCGTATGTAGCCCGACGCCAGTGATGGCGTGGCTGTCCATAGCCCCCGAAGCACGACGTTAACGCACAGTTGCGGTATGGGAAGGTCAAGAATTGTTCCGGGAAACTAAACGGGTCGCCGCTGAGAGTAGCGGGAAGTCGACACGTGAGGGGCTACAGCTTGCTACGAATGTAGGTATAAAACACGGTGCCCAGGTATCTGCGGTTGGTCATGCCTGGCATATGTCGCAGTCAATATAGGTATTGAGAGGACTAACAATGATAAAGGCGAGGCGACCGAGCGGAACAACGGTTGTTCTGGGGCTGGACTATGCACAGCTAGCTACATGGCGTTTCCAAGCCTCCCACGAAGTCCCTGGTGAGCCCGAGTGTCTGGTGAAATGTTAACACCATCTATCGTCTGTTGATGAATATAGAGAGGGAGACAGGCTAGCTACGGCGTACAGGTCAAGTTCCGGCACGGGGTGATGCACCATCTCTCTCCTATGCGGTTGTTAGGAACGAGGCGCAACGGGGTCCTGAATATCATCCCTGTCGCTTGTTGCGAAGACACGGGAGATCATCGAAACCTTTCACTTCTGCGGCGCGATTCCCTCATATATTGCGGCGCATGATTTGTATACGGCCTTGTATCTAATACACAGGAAGAAAACCACGATGAATGCACACATCAAACCGCTCTCTAGCACCCCTCCGCGCGTGAGGAGGCAGCCCTATCTATCTATCTATCTATCTATCTTTCTATAGCTTCGCATCCGCCGCCGCCTCAGCGTCACCGTCCGTCGAGGAAGAGATCTCGACGACCAGCTTCCCGAACTGCCGGCCCTCGCGCATGTCCTCGAACAGGGCCTCGATGCCCGCGATGTCGTCGAGGCCCCGGGCGACGCGGCTGACGATCGGCGCGATCCGCCTCTCGCGCACGAAGGCCACCATGTCGGCGAACTCGGCCCGCGAGCCCATCGTGCTGCCCCGCAGCTCGATGTTCTGCAGCACGGCGCCCATATGCCAGTCCATCTTGGGCGCGATCGTCTGTCGGTGTTTGCGGGTCAGCCATTGCTATGTAAACGCTCGGACGCGGAGAGGAGTGACGGGAGTATTTCAACTCGTGTGTCAAGAACTGAATGCCCGCCTTCGGAAAAGGAACCGACGGGTAAACTTGACTCTCAAAAAGGGCAGTGACGGGGTAAGAGGCACTCGGAACCATGCTTACCATCCCATAGTTCGCAATAATGCCGCCAGGCCGTAGCAGCCGCACCGTGCGTGTCACGATGTCCCCGCCCGCGCCATCAATCACGGCATCGAGGTAGGGCCTCTCGTGCGGCAACAGCGCCGCCAGCTGCTTCTCCCAGGGGCCGTCGCCAGAGTCCCTATACGACACGCCACCCCTAGCGCCCAGCGCCACGGCGCGCTCTATCTTGCCGGCCGACGACGACGTAACCCAGACGTCGCAGCCGCGCGCCACGGCGAACTGCAGAGCGGCGAGTGCGACGCCGCCACCTATTCCGGTGACGAGGACGTTGAACCTTCTCCCATTTTCGGTCTCGTCGCCGGCGATCAGGGGCGCCCCGGCCTTGGTCACGAGCGCGCGCCACGCCGTGAGCCCGACGAGCGGCAGCGCGGCGGCCTCGGCGTGCGAGAGGTGGTCCGGGCACGGCTCGACCTCGGCCTCGGGGACGGCGATCCAGTCCTGCGCGTAGCCGACGGCGGGGTAGGCGCGGGAGCCGCCGACGATGGCGAACTTCTTGGGGTCCTCGGGCCCCGCGGGGTCCGACGCCCAGCCCCGGGACGGCGTCAGCAGCACGCGCCTGTGCAGCAAGTGGTCCGCCGCCCGTGCGCTGCACGAGGGCCCCAGCGCCGTGACCGTGCCGACGCCGTCCGCGAGCAGCGGTGACTCGAACGAGATCCCCGGGTACAGGTGCTGCCGCATGAAGTGGTCCCGGTGGTTCAACGATGCTGCGTGGATCCGGACGAGCACCTCGCCCGGACCTGGCCTTGGTTTTGGCGTCTCCTTGAGCTGGAGCCTAGATAGATCGCCGGGGCGGCGGTCTGTTAGCCAGCTTACCCATGTTCGCGGGTTGGGAACGTGGTGTGGAGGACAAATATGTGCATATATGTATATAGGTAGAGTATACGAGTGGCGGTGGGTTTGGCCGGGGGAAGCTCACGGATAGTAGACCTCGCCCGGCTTCCCCTCGGTTTTCTCGAGGGTGAGAACGCGCGGCATCCTGGGCGATTTGATCTAAGCTAGACTAAACGCTAAATCTTGATAAAAAAAATTGGAAGCGGCTTGATGCGACGCGGCAGGACGTAAGGGACGCTATTATGAGTACGCTATATCGTCGTCATGGTTTTGGAACTCGATTGGTCCCAGGGAGCTAGTTAAGGTAATTCCTTCTGTATGTAAACTATTTTACCACCCCGCAGCTCCCCTATTCCTGGCGCCAAGGAAGATGTCCCAGTGGGGGTTTGGTAATACATACCTCGGTAATAAGCACCGAGTGCTGAACTGACCCATACATCCGGGCCATACCTATTAAGTTGCTTTCCTATTAGGAAGGGCCAGATATATAAGAAAAATAGATGGCATAATAATCCCATTAAACGGCAAGAATTTATCAGCCCATTTCGACGGAATAGGCCCGGGGCGTATGAACTTGGGTCCAGACTCATAACAGAAGGCGATCAAGGGTGGGGGCGAGGAGGGCTTGTATATTCTCTATGACCCCAGTCCTTATACAATGCGGGATTTCCACCTCTTTGCCCCTATTAAGCACATAGTTATCGGGTCGTCAATACAGATGACCCGCTGTCTAGGGCCTCTACCAAAGAGACAGGTGTGAACACATAGTATAATAGCCCCATTGCCTTGCGCTAAACAGCGATGCCCGCCTCGACCTTCTTACCTTTGACGCCGTTCTGTTCCACAAAGGCACTGCCAACAATAGAGGACGCTACCCAACACGGTGCCAACGGTAAACGCGCTTGTCATCCCGTTACTATATGATCGCACAACCGCAGGGGCGAGTTTCTCCGGGGCGAGATCTGCCTGATCGGATGCGCCGCCGCCCAGCACTATGGCGGGGTCCAGATCCGGAGCTCCGGCCGCGAGCTCTTGTATCAGCTAGTTGAAAAGAGTGCGGCGAGAGACTGTCGCCATCCGACGCCGATACCGAGAGTGTTAGCAGACCGCCCCCACCAACGTCAGGACTCTGCTGAAAATCATAAACGGCACGAACTACACGGAGCGCTAGAACGGCCCGCCCGCGAACGCTGTGTCGATGATGTTCGCAACCAGCATCGGCAGACTCCGCATCCCGGATCCTATGGCGCCGGGTTCCTGGACGACCTGGAACTATACGAGGACGTAATGTATAAAGCCGAAGAATCCGGCGCCGAGGGCGAACTTGTAGGTGGCGCAAGACCGGACGGTGCCGTTCTTGATAGTACAGAGCGCGACCGTGGCACTGTCCCCTATCCATCATTGGACCGCGACGAATTCAAGGATGAGCGCGTCGTATCACGACAAACAACGCGATGATGCGCCCGCTGTTCCATTGATATGTGTTGCCGCCCCATTGAAGCCCAAGGGGTGCGCAACTATGGCAGGGATGAAGAGTACGGTGCCGATGGGTCAAAACGCCCGATCATCGAAGGCACCCCGCGAGGCGTAGGTCTTGAGCAGGCTTGGCTTCTGAAAGAGAGAACACGACAACGAAGGAGGTCACTGCACCGATGGGGATGTTTATCCAGAAACACCATCGCCATGACTGTCGAGACACCAGCAAGATATTGGAGGAACGGGAGCGGCGGTGACATACAAGTTTGTCGGTGAAGGCTCCGCCCGGAGGGGGCCCAGCTATAGCAGCTACTCCATACGTACCGCCAGTCAGGGCGCTGAACAAAAAGTCGAACTCAGATTGGTATTCCTGTGCCACGCGGGATTGCAGTCTTTTGAGTGGTACACTATAGGACAATATGAGCAAAGCGCCGGGCAGCAGACCAACGTTACACACAGAGTACGGGGCTGCGCAGAATCGGGGTCTCGGAAGTCATTCTAGATTTATAGGCATTGGATGTGATATCGAGAAGAGACGAAACACCCTCCCGCCACTGGATATGATTTGCACAACAGAGCTACCTGGCGTACATACTTCCTAAGTTATCCATTTACCTCCTCGTCTACTCGAACTGTGCTGGTGCTGGATCCGGGACTTGACCAAACCCGCAACGTGTTATAATCACGAACGCCGACAGGAAGCGCGCTCGCCGCCCCCTCAAGGCTGGGAGCTTAGGATCCGGCCCTGCTGTCGAGCCAGAACCCTTGCCTGCCGTCTCGGGCTCCCCTCCGGAGGGTTGTAGGGTCTCCAAGGACAAACCAGGGATTCGTGCGATCTGTACGCGACGTCGTGGGTACCGCGATCGATATGGGTAGCCGGCCGGCTGGCCGTGATGGGGCTATCCGTGGCTGCACCTGATATCATGCGGTTCGATCTTGCTAGCTTATACCACTTGAACGGACCCTAGAAATACCATCGCCTGATCAGCTAACACGACCTTGATGGGAACTTACCGAAGCACTCGAAGGTCGGACTACGACCGCGCTACTTACTTACGGATAACGAGCCATAATGCAACCCCGCGTCTCAGCGTACGACGCACATACCCACGAAGATCCACCGGCTTCCCTCTAACCCCTTGAGACGGCCAACCGACGGCACAAATACCGGGACCGCCTAACCGACGAGGTCATATTCGCCGCTATACCGACGATACGCCAGATCCCGCCAGTCCCGCGGCACGCGGCCCGGCATCTCCCAGCACCAGTCGCGGCGCCACCAGAACGCGACGGGCGCCGCCGCGGCGTCCGCGGCCATCGCACCGCGCCCGGCCCTGCCGGCCCAGCCGTCGACGGCCTCCAGGAGGTCGGATTCCGGCTGCGACTCCGTCGTCGCCATCCCGCACCGGTCCCTCGCGGCTCGGAGTTCGCGCAGCGCGGTGAGGGCCCAGGCGCGCTCGTCGTCCGCCGCCGTATCGAGACGGGGGTGGGCGCGGCGATGGAGCCGGCTGTCCGCGGCGGAGGCGGCGGCGCGGTCCATCGCCGCCCCGTCCGCCACGCGGTCTACCTGCACCAGACCTACTAATCGGTGGTGGTGGTGGAGGTCGGGCTCGGAGGAGGGCGACGACGACGCCGCCACCGGCACCGGCACCCGGGCCCGCGGTCGCGGGACTATGGAGAATACCCCGCGAGGCGGCTCGCCGGGTCGGTAGAGGGTCCCGAGGTGTGCGGTGCGCTGGAGGTAGAGGGACCAGGTGAAGCTAGGTTCCTCGTCGGCTTCTTGCCGGGATGTCCCGTTCCCCTTTTTCGCGGATCGCCTGGTGCTGTTGCTGCTGTCGCTGTGCATGGCGGCATCGCCATCCCCGGGGCCGTGGTCGTGGTCGCGGTCGTGTGTGGTTATCAATATGTAAACACCGCCCTCGACAAGCTCGGTCGGCGGGCCGTTCGCTATGCCCGGTGGCGAGGGAGGGGCCGAGGAGGGCCGGGAGGGTTCCCGCCTCGGCCGCCTCCGGTTATACGCGTTTCTCTGTAGGCTTCCCGTTGGCATGGTGTAGTATTCAATTAACTAGGCTGTTTACTTGCCTGCCATTCTATACACCATCAACAGCACTACGGGAGGGCGCGTGCCCCGGAGGGATTTATGGGGGGTTTATATATATTTCTGAAGGTAACCTCGTCGTCGAACACGTTAGAGTAGGTTTGACTCGGGGGGTGATTATGACTCGGGTATGATCTTGGTTCAGTCGATCTGTTCCCTTCGAATTCTTTCGGCGAATGGGTATTGTTCCAGTGCCTTGTTTAGCATATTGTTCAAGATTAGCCAATAAACTCCTTTGTCCATCCTCTCTTTGTGAATTGCTCGCTCTTCTGATCGAGGCTCGTAAAAGCTCCGCAGTGACTCGACAAGGCCCTAGGTTGTTGGGGTTGGTGCCCTTCATCGGCCGGTAGGGAATAATAGCCAAGCCACCCCCCGCGCGGGCCCCGAATGCCCTTTATGGTCATAGAGCCTTCGGACAGCCCATGTCGGTATTCTCCGTCTCTGAGCTCCTCCTGAAAGGCAAGGCCAACTCCTACGTTCAGATCTACCTCTCGACCCAAACTATTCCCATTTCAACCGAGAGGCTAGGTACCTACCAGCCCTATCGACCTCTCTTCAGCCGACACGCCCTACGTTCTACATAGAAGCTACTCAGGCTATCCTGTACGATTCGCCTCCAAAGCTATCAGGTGTCGCTAGCAAGGAATCTCGAGCGAAGAATCCGTACCCGGTTCCGCTGCAGATATATACCTGAAGTCCACCGGAGATCAGGTTTTTCTATCCCTGAGTCAGGTAGAAAGTATAGTCGAGTCGTGATATCCTGACAGGGTGAACGAGCTGCACTGAAGGCTCAAATCCATTTCCCCAGCCCCAGCCAGGTATGGCAGGCAGCATTGAGACTTATTAATGTATTAGAGAAGTCAAGCGTAATTCACTCGGGATATAAATAAGTCATTCTCCGTGACTAGTATACTGCCTCGCTCACACGTGCATATATTTATTTACCTATGATCCATGCCAGGTTCTGTCTGAATTGGTATTTCACTATTTTGATCATTATATATACACGCGGACAATGACGACCGTCCACTACAACAACACATGCCAGGTTGCCCATATGCAAAAACGCGAAAATCACTTTTGTTGTTCCTGAACTCTTCTTCTGCTGAGACCCGAAGGTCCCGTCCTACGCATCCCTCGTCGTCTTGTTGTCTGTTCCCCTCGGTGGTATTTCCTGACAAAAACTACCCAAAAAAACAGAAGTCGCTAAGCATACTGATGTCGCCGATAAAGGGCCATCAAAAGCCCCGGAATTAACTGTGTAAGCCGCCCGTCCTCGTCCGCATCAACTCTCTCCGCTTCTTGTCCTTGGCTATTGGCAGAGTTAGTCGACGGTTTCTCCTTGTGTAACTGTGCGAACGGCGATAGCTTACCTCCATCCCAGACCAGGAACTCGTGTAAACCCGAGCCAGCAGGCACCATGGGTAATACGGGGACCTTCTTGTCCGTAATGACCTCCAGAAGTGCCGGCCCGTCAGTGTTGATGAGCCACTTCAGAGCGTCCATGGTCTCCTCCGGTTTGGACACCCTGCGGTGCTGGACACCCATCGCGTCGGCAAGTTTCATGAAGTCGGGGTTCTTCTGGTGGGTGTGCGCATAGCGGTCTTCGTAGAAGAGGTTTTGCCATTGTGTAACCATTCCCTGTTCTTCGTTGTTTAAGACGATGACCTTAACCCCTATGTTGAACTGGGAAGCCGTCGAGAGCTCGGTGAGCGTCATGTTGAACGAGGCGTCGCCATCGATATCGACGACAAGAGCGTCTGGCCGGGCGACCTTGGCGCCGATAGCTGCGGGAAGCCCATAACCCATGGTACCGAGGCCTCCGGAGGTAACCATGGTCCGAGGATGCCGCCATCTGAAATGCTGGGCCGTCCACATTTGATGTTGGCCTACACCGGTCGAGATGATGGTCTCTTGCTTCCGGTCTTTTGTGAGCTCGCTGAGCTGCTCGATGAGGGTCTGCGGCTTAATGAACCCTGCTCTCTCGGCACGCTCGTACGCGTTCATCGGCCACTTCTCCTTCCACTCGGCGATCTGATCAAACCAGTCCTTTCGGTCCGCCATGCTCGTCTTGTTGACGTAGGGGATAAGCTGCGCCAGGTTCTTGCCTACGTCGCCCTCGACTGCCTCCGTTGCTTGCACGACCTTGTTAATATTCTTGGGCATGATCTCGAAGTGGACGATACCGCCCCTGCCCTCTGCTGCCGCAGCCTTCGCTGCCGGGGCGAACTTGGCAATGCTAAGGGTTACACGATCGTCGAACCTGGCACCGAGAGCGATAATGAGGTCGGCATTCTGTATCGCCATGTTGGCGAATGCCGAACCATGCATGCCGAGCATGTAGAGAGACTTCTCATCCAGCTCGTCGAAGGCGCCAAGACCGTGGAGAGTTGTTGTGACGGGTATCGATGCCTTGTCAGCCAGCTCCTTGAGTAGCTCCGGGCCGCCCTCGGAAGAGATGATGCCTTGACCGGCGTAGATGACAGGTTTCTTAGCAACGTTGATCAAGTCGGCTACTCGCCTAACTGAGGCTTGGAGGTATTTCTGTGTGGCTTCCATGGCAGCGCGTGACGCAGCACTCGGCAGACTCGGGAGAGCGGATTCTGTCGGGATAGCCCTCCTCAAAACCCCAGCGGTAACATCCTTGGGGAGATCGACGAGCACGGGGCCTGGTCTGCCACTCGTAGCAATCTCGAAAGCCTCGTTTATCCTCCGCGGCAACTCGGCGACGTTCTTGACCATGACGTTCCACTTGGTACAGGCGCGAGAGATACCAATGACATCGGCTTCTTGGAAGGCGTCGCTACCAATCGCAGAAGTTACCACCTGGCCGCAGAAAACAACCATGGGGGTTCCGTCGGAGAGGGCATCTTGCATAGGGGTAACAACGTTGGTGGCTCCCGGACCTGACGTGACCAAGACAACGCCCGGCTTGCCCGATGCACGAGCGTAACCCTCAGCCATATGCCCGGCGCCTTGCTCGTGTTTCGGAAGGATGAAGTCGAAGTGTTTGGAGTTGTAAATGGCGTCAAATACGGGGAGGATAGCCCCACCAGGGTAACCAACTGTACGGAGCAACTCGTGTTAGATACAGGAGCTTGATGCCTCTGTATGTTGGTTTGCCGAAACTTACAGATATGCTTGACACCTTTCCTCAGCATCATCTCGTGAAATATCTCTCCTCCGGTCTTGCCAATGAAACTAGTCTCCCGTCAGCCTTGGCCGATGCTTGCACAGCACAGAGCGGTGGCGACATACGATTCATCCATGTCTGGTGCCCGGGGGTTGACCAGCGGTTGGACATGGCCACGATCTTTGACGCTGTTGGTGTTGAACGCAGGGGCCGGGATATCTCTCGCTTCGCTATGTCAAAATGTCAGTATTCGTCACGAGAGAATAGAAGCCAAAGCGGTGACAAGCGACGTACGCGGTGCTCTGGACCGACGTAGTCTGATTTCTTATGGCAGCAGGCGCCTTCTTCACGGTGGTAATAGAGCTCGAGGCGGGAGACGCAGTGAAAGGCCGCCGCTGCTGCTGTCGTGAAGTCTGGGCAAGAGCCCTGACGGCTCTGCCGGCTTGCCTGGTGCGAAGCATGGCTGACTGATAGAGGAGGAACGAAGTCCAAATTCCAGGGTCTGTGGACGGTGTAATGTAAGCGGCCCCAACAGAAAGAATGACGAGAGTGGGCAAGATATATGTTCAAACAATTCCTCTCTCAGCTATCAGGCTGTCCGTCCTCGAGGCCAGGCATCAAACACCACGGTTCGACTTGGATTCTTCAATTGAAGATCTCGAGATTTGTGCGGGATGAATCTTCATTCAGATGCGAGACCGGAACAACCAGGATTGACACGGGCTAAACTACCAACTCGGTAGATAGGGAGGGACCCTTTCAGCCTATGAATCAATCCAGACCGACCCCGGCCCGGACGAACGAAAAAATCAAAAATTCCAAAAAGACATCAGCAGCTGGTGGCGGCATCAGAGCTGCCGACCCCACTGTTAGCATCTCAGATTGTGGGGTTGATGGGGGGGAGCACGGGCCCTTCTGCAGCTGCAAGGGCACCATCCAGTCATTTGGTTCAAGCGATGTCGGCACCCAAAGCGGTAAAACCCTTATTATACAGGCTTTACCTACCTGGGTACCCTTTAAAGCGCCCCAGTTCTTCATACCAACGAGATATAGTTGATGGATACAGGAATTCTGATTTTCTGTTCTGGGTCTTTTAACTTCTTTGTTAGTTTGTGGAAAATGACCTCATAACACCCATCCATACTTCAGCCGGTGATAAAATATAACCCAGAAGCTAAGTTGATGTAAAGGGAGTAAAGAACTGAACAAGCTAGAGAGGTCCATGAAAGAGGTCGCATACCGTGTCGATAGCAATAACACTTGCATCAAATAAATATACAATTTTATTCACCAAAGAAGACATTCTACTTATACCCGAAACCCCTTTCTTTTCAGCTAGATGTAGTGGTTAAAAATACAGGTTAAACGTACGATAGTATCTCTTAGGTCCAACATGCCTTGGTCCATTTTCTTCCATTGAACGTGGTGACTCGTTGGTAATGTCCTACATCATAGATGCAGACCACGTCCTCGGGTTTTCGTCTTCCGGTTCACAGCCTCTTAGGAGTTTTTGACCTGTTCATATGCTGCTTTCGGCTTGCCGCCAAGTTAAGCGCAAGCGACAATCCTGTGACTGCGGTGCAGGTAAATGCGCCCATCCTTTAGCCCGCACGATCTTTCATTGAATCCAGCTTGACGCTGGTTGGGGTACACGGGAAGCCGGGGATAGCGCTGGGTTAGATGTAACCCGTCGGGTCCAGCAGCTCGTCAGGGGTAAATGAACCATGCCATCGGAGACGTTTCCCGTTGCGCACCGGGCGAACATGATATGCACACCAGCCTCCCTCGACCCTGTCGGAGAAGACCAAACGTTGTGCTTAAACATGAACATCCCCTGTGCGCGCGTTTTCTCCGCCTACCTTCCTGATTCCTTCCCCATGGCTCCTCGCCGCGGCCACCGCGTCAGCCATTCCTTGTTCTTCGGCTCCGGCGCGACGCCGTCCGCCAGCTCACACGCGGATTCGAAACCCGCGAGGTGCAGGAGCCCGTCCTCTTGCGCATCCAGAGCCGACTTGGTATAGAGGTGCATGATCCCCACTAGGTTGAGGCCCGGGAAGTTGAAGTAAGCGAACAGACTGGATGACTCGGTGCTTTCGTCATGTTCCAAAGTGCATGTCCAGAGTATACTTGCTCGCGTCGACCGGTTCATGCTTTCAGGCGCATTTTAGGGCGTATCGGCCCGTCGCGTCCCAGCTCGACGCTGCCTTTGCCGGGCGTTCAGCTCTGACGCGTTTTGCCGGGGCGTGGGGGAAGCTATAGCCGGTGTGCCCGAGCGGAGGTTTGGCTCCAGCCTCAGAAGCCATTGCGATAGTTTGAAGATGAAGCACTACTGCAACCCGGTTTCAACCAGAGTATGCAGACACAGTTATAACAAGGCCAGATCCTCGGATTAGCTCCATTGAGTTCGATCATACTGGCGTGACGAAATCGGTGATAAGAGTTCGAGGCTATGACGTCGCACCGTAGCTCTAGACGAAGGGTGTGGCATTCAGAGACTTGTCCTTGCCGCAATCTCCCGAGTGCTCTCCTACCTATGTATTTATGGAGGTGTGGTGAATTAGGATGGTGTCGCTACGGAACTATCTGCAGTAGGCAATCCTCTTTAAGGGGTATGTCACGTGTAAACAGATCTATGCATACAATTAGAGATCTGTAATATTCGTAGAGCTCGTCTGATGGACATATAGAACTATGGAGAATTATACAACTCGTAGGACTCCAATTCAACCCGATACTGCGTGTATCTAACTCTCTAGCTCACTGACAACTGTTCGACATGCCTCTGGTAGATGTTGCCGGTGAGGGTATATGATCAAGTTATAATCCTATAATAACCAGAACCCCCTTGCCGTCGCAATCACTGAACTCCATAGCCCGCAAGTAAGCGCACTTACACATGACTTAGAATGTCCTTAGGGTGCGAAGAATCCGCGTTGGCTAGTCGCAAGAAGCGTGATAAGCGGACAGGTCTATGTCCATGTGTAGCAGAATCGAACTGTATATGACATTATGTCTTGTTATTTGAAAGGTTGATGTTTATTAAGGAGTTTGCTAGTACAATTGTGACCCATCACCATAGCATTCCGAAGTCGGCACTAAATAGCCACAGAAACTCAACTAATTCACCGTTTTCCATCTCGCAGGCCTTCTCCGAGTGGCAACTACATCATCATCCTCTTCGTCCATCTCGTCATCGGCGCCCCCGGCGACCGGATCGCCCTTGACGCTGTCCGAAGAGTCCGTCGTTTGGTCGTCCTCTCCTGAACTGTTATCGGATGAGGAGTTCAACTCGTCGTCCGTCTCCTGGCCGATCCCTAAGTCCATGATCCTCACGAGCCCGGAGCCCATGGCGGCCGCGGCCCACCAGCTGAACCGGATGTTCGGGTTCCATGTGACGCACGTGATGCGCGTCTTCGGGTCGTGCACCGCGATGGGCTGGGCGACGGCGGCATCCGGCTCGGCGTTCAGCTCCCCCAGCGCGTCCGATAGGTCGTCGTCCTCCTCCTCCTCGTCGGAACCTTCCGTCGCCATGGCCTTCTTTCCCTTGGCCTTCTTCTTCTTGCTCTGTTTTGCTCCGCCGGACTTCATCTGCGCTGTCCTCATGGCTTTCGGGTGGCTGTTGCGCTCCGGCAGGAATCCGTGTAGTATGCGGCATTTGCCGCGCTGAGGAGGTCCTTCGTCGCCGTTCTGTCCACCCTCGGGCCTCGCGGCCCGGTACTCGTGGCGGAACAGTTTTAGCTTGGAGGATATCTCCCTGTGGGAGTATGCCTTCTTCATGATGTTGACGGCCCACAGGCTCCCGTCTGCTGTTCCCGCCAGGAGGCAAGGATGACAGGCTCCCATTGAGAGACAGGTAGGCGGGGAGTCCAGCGTCATGACATAACGCCCTTGCGCATATACCCTAAGTTGTCCGAAAACTATGGTAGAGTTACCCGCAAATGCCGAGGGCCAGATCGATATGTATCCCCGAAGGATCTCGCTCCAGGTCAGCAAGTTCTGCTGGACACAGACGCTCAAGTTTGGATTGTAAGAGGTTTCTGAGCTTGGGCGATTCAAATCTGTTATTGTGAGGACGCCACCCATAGGTATCGTCGCAACAATGGATGGATGTGACGGATAAGCGGATACGATGTCCATGATGGGACTAAGGTGGACAGGATGTCTCTGAAGGAGTTGACATGGATAGATTGACCACAGCGCTACTGTGCCGTCCGTGTGACCGACCGCTATACGGTTCATGTTGACCCACGCAAAACAGGATATCCTGGTAGCCTCCTCTTTCGGTGGCTCTACAGTGGCCATTACCTCTTGTATCTCCTCTGCCACATGTCAGCCACTGCCTTCGTTGGCGTTATGATAAAGTGCTTACCAAATGTCCCTTCACTGCTCTGCGCTGTGTTCTTAATCTCTAAAACTCTCAATTTTCCATCGCCACATAGGACTGCGAGCAGACCGATTCGGTCATTACTGGTAAGGGGTACGGGGCTCCACTGCAAGCGTGATGCCCGCCCCCAAGAGAAGCATAATGCGTGCATGAGCGTCGGCGGCCGCCGTGCCGGATGGACTAAGCCCCTGTTACCTTCGTCTGCTTCAAATCGCCATATCTGGACCGAGCCTTCCTTCTTCTCCGATTCTAGCTTCGCCTTTTTGGGGTCATGATAGAATGCCTGGTCGGAGAACGGGACAACCGCCATAGCCAGTAATTGGTGTGTTCGACTATTCGATGGAGCCCATGCCATCGACACAACGATACCAGCGACGTCGAGGAGCCAACCGCTACCTTTCGTTCTTCCATCATCGGTTTCTCCAATTGGATTTCCTAATCCGGAGAACGACATATTCTGGCCCCGCTTGAAGTGATGTTCTTTTTGGTCCGCGACGTGACCCAGGATGACGGTTAGGTCGTCGTCAGTCTGCGGGAGGAACCGTCCAAATGCTTTGTCACTGCCAATCGGGGACGTCATTGGTCCATTCGTACGCTTCGCCAAGTATCTCTCGTACAGCTGACGGAACTTGATTTCCTGGTCCTCTCGGAAGTTATCCGGCATCCAGGGATGTGAGGCCACCCGTAAGTCATGTTTCGACACTAGTTTCGGTGGCAGGATTTGGTGCTCCCACCATAATCTCACAAAGTCGCCCACGATATCTAAGTAGTTATCCCTGTCACCAAACCAGAATCTCGTCAGCAGCTGCAACCGCGTCCACCTCTTGACCGGCCCAGCATAGCTACGCGTCCATTTCGTCGATGGATCCGTAGGGTATTCTTGGACGACGCTAAGGGACGAAACCGAGCCTTGATCTGGCGACTCAGGGCGCTTGACTCTCTTGGTTTTCGGCTTCTTTGTCTTCTTTCCTGGTGTTTCAACTCCTGAAGACTCAATGAGGTCGTCGTCGTCTATCTCGTCTGGCTCTGGTTCACCGTCATCCACAAACCCTTCATCGAGGGATTCGTGTTTGCCCTCTGAGACGGCTGCTTCCTCCTCGTCCGATAAGCCCAACCTAAGGTTGAAATCGGAAGGACGAAAACGCTTCGCCTGGTTGGAGCGACGCAGCCGCATCTTCATTCAGGAAAGCTCCTCTTCTCATGAACCAATGTACTCTTGTGCACTTAGTCTTGTCACTCCCGGCAGTTTAGGCGTATTAAGGACTTAGTGAAACACGCCAGGAGCACCTAGCAGACGGGTAGTTCGCAAGGCACTTAGAGGTAGAAGCAGAAATGTGAGTACATGGACCTGGGAGAATTGCCGCCTCAGAGCATTATATACGGACTATCCGGCTCCTGGAGATAGAGCAGGGGTTTGTGGGCATTCAGATAGTGTAAATATCGCAAATGGTGTGTTATCGCAAATGGTGTGTTATCGCAAATGGTGTATTGTCGCACTGGTTAGATGTCGAGTCCATCTGAAGAGCTTGTTTGTACGCATGTACTACCTTGAGCCATGGTGTGAAATTTAGTGGGCCCAAGCCTGCTGTATGACAACCCGTGGGCACAAAGTTGTAGTGTGAGAGACCCACTGAAACGAAGTTACAGCACCTACGATACATACCTTGTACGTAGCTTAGATACTCTGAATCTCTGTCTTCATATATTGATTCCACACAAAAGTCCACGATGTGTTTTTTACTTAAATGGGATATAATACTAATTTTTAGATGATCTTACTGGTAAAATGGCCGTCCCGGCGGACCCTTATATATATACACACTTAGGACGTGCTTATAATACATTATGCTATCGACGTTATAGCAGTAACCTTGAGAACCTTTCGTTCTGTTAATTGGATGGGATGTCCGTCCTTCTATGCTTAAGGCCGAATAAAACCGTATTATCCGATACCGGCTCTTCGAATAAAGAAACGAGACGGGCCGGAGCACAGAAACCGTGACTGGGACAGGGGACTCCGTATCATCAGGCTTCATGGCGCCTAGCCGACGCTTGGTCTCGATCGAATCTATGAGTATTAGATATTAGATACCCTATCGCCTCTCTATTCCGTCATCCTTCGTCTATTCAAATAGCCATTAGCACCGTTGCCCCATAACACTATGGTGGTAATCAAACGCCTTCGCCATGCCGGTCAAATGGGATGCGGCGGCGCACAAGATGAGAACGTGGAAGATCTGATGCGAATTCCCCCATAGGTCAAACCTTCCAGGGAAGCTCCGTTCAGGCCATCGAGCCTATTATTGTCAACTCACAACCGGACTGGAAGCTGTTTGGTTGACTTACAGCATAGAGAAAGGCCCCAAAGACATAGAGGAAACCCTGGAGTAAGACCCAGTTCAGACCCATCCGCTTCTCAAGAGTTTCATAACCGTAGATGGTGAGCGCGTGGCAGATTGGGACTACTCCGGACAGTCCCAGGCCAACGAACATGGACGTACGGTAGACCCTCCATGCGGGAGTTCGAAACCTGTCGACCCAGGACACAACACCGCAGCCAAAGCCAAGAATGAAGATCTGAGAAGCGTTAGCATCTCACTAACGCTTTACTTAGGTTACGTGGATTGCACGCATTCACTTACACCGTACATGTACGCCGTCAGGAACTTGGGCATACAGAATAACCCGTAATACAAGGCTGGGACGTAGCTGCCGACGATGAGAAACACGATGCCCGAGTAGTCAAGCTTGTTCCCCAATTTGTTAACCGTCTCCGAGTGATTCATGATGGTATGGAACGTAGCGCTCATTCCCAGACACAATAAGGCGCCCCCAAAGAAACATGAGAACACCAAGATATCCGAGCTGCTGGCCGAGGCATAGCGCGGGGCAATGACATGGTGCAGCCAAAAACCGATTAAGGGGAATATAATGGCACCAACGGCATGGGTCCAGATGTTGACGAACTCATTGTGGACATAGAATAGGGAGGTAAACGACTTCCAGTAGCTGTTGCTCTCTTCTCGGTAGCCCGAGCGGATAAAATGGTTGTCTTGACGCCAGACGGGCAAATCGTCCCAGAGAATGAGCAGGGCTTTCTCGACTTTCTGCTCCGCCTGCTTCGCGGTCTCGATGATCCTCCCGGCGGTCATGGACGGACGGCGCTGTCGAAGCCCAGAGTCCGACTTCCGGGGTGATCCGTCCGTGGTCTTGGCCATAACAAGTTAGGGAGGTAGCTACTTCTTGTATAAGAGGGAGGGGAATGAAGGTGATTTAGGGGATAATTAAGCTTTGGAAAAGGGTTGAGAACATGATTCCTGATATCACATTGATCAAATATTTCTTTACAACTCATTGTTGCATCAATTCAAAATACTTCACAACAAGCTATAGTTGTGGGTGACTTTTTGTTGGGATTTTTGATGCCTAGTAGGCATAGCCGTAACAAAACGTTCGATAATAGGCAGCTGGCAAGGGCAGAATATCTCCCTGGGGCACTTTAAAGCCCACCTTTAAGAGCTGCCAACAAAGTTTCTAACGTGAATTAACTCAACATCGTGCAGATAAAATCTTTCTAGCGTTAGAAAATGCATATACGAATTAAATCATATAATACGTCTGGCAAAGGCGAATAGACACGCTAGACGAAGTACCATCTAACGAGAACATACTGTGGGTAATTGTATGCAAATGGTGGTTATTATGTATCACCGAAGTATCGCTCAAAAACCCAAACACAGACCATCCTAACTAGACGGTTCCAGAAATGCCATTTCCCCCATGCCCCCATGCGTTCGTGTCGCGTCGCGTCGTTGAGGTCCAGGTGTCCGATACAAAGGCAGTGCCTATTTCTTGCCGCTCTTCTTGATGCCTTGACTGCCAGTGTTCAGAGGGCCCTTCCCGCCTCCAATCTTCTTGGCCAACTCGGCGCGTGCCTTTTCCTCTGCGAATCGTATTATTAGCGAAGGTGTTCTTGGCTTTAGCATCCTCTCAGCCACGTACCGGCCTTCTTCTTCTCAAGGTAAGCCTTATCATCGTCATCCAGATCCTTCTGTTGCTTCTTGGGCTGCTTCAGGGGCTTCACCTTGCCTCCTTAAAAACATGTTCCGTCAGCAAGCTGATTCCGAGGCGATTAACGGGTTAAGGATAAGCACGCACCTTCTCTGTTGACTCCACCCATTGTAACTGTGGTAGCTAAGTCACGGCTAATGAAGGAATGTTCCCTTTTTATATGAAACTTGGCTTTAAATGTTCTCTGTAGGAAGGAGACGAAAGGTGAGGGATGGATGCGACTTGGCAGAAATAGTTGAAGGTGATTCAGACCTCGAACGGTCGGTCAGGTGTCAAAAAGGTGTAAGCGACCCGCGGGGACAATTCACTGCCTCTATCACTATCAGGGTCCAATGGGGTGAGTGGAATGGCCAGGGATAAGGCAAGTCGCGTCCTGGGGTTAATGCAGGCACGCCGGAAGAAAGAGCGGAAGCCGGTCTATGATATTTCCGTGGTAAGTACCGTAGGTACCTACCTAGAAAAGCATCCACTGTTAGGCACCTTATGTAACCGATATGGGGCTAGCGTTTCTTGGCATAGGAGGACATTGAGTAAGTCACTTCCAGTTGCTTTGTGTGATGTGATCCGTCCAACATTTTTCCAACAGCAAAAGTCATTATAGTCATCGTCGCCTTTGCATTGTCCATGTCATCCAACGCCATCACCTCCCTCGGCGAGTTGCAAACCTGCACGTAATACGTGTCAGTTGATCTCGTCTGGAGCGACAGGTGCGCTGTCTGCTTTACCTCCTCGCACCTTTCTGGCGTAGAGGAGTTGAAAAACACACTTCCCGGTTCGACCCAATTTTCGCGCCTCGGCTTATTGTTGTTCTCCTGGCTAACACTACATTGTTCGTCCCGAAGGCTGCAAGGCCGGAGAAGCGATTTATAATTTTCACTCGAGAAATCTGAACAGAAAAGTGAGCAAATATGGCATCGTCTGGTAGTTCTGACGAAGGCGAGATTGTGGAAAACGGAGTGGGAGAAACCAAGGCAACTTCACTGCCTCATCTTGATGGATTCGTTGTTGACCGTATGGACAGAACTCGAGCTAGATATTCGAGATCCAAGTCGCCCGAGTATGAGCATGGCTCGAGACATTACACTGGCTCCTCACGACGCAGTCGCTCCCCGCGCGGTCTCAAGCGTCCTCGGGATCGCGACCGTGACGACCGCGACGCCCACCGTGGCGGCCGACTAGATGCGGATCCAAGACGATTCCGTGTCCATTACGAAGATTCTCGTGGCAACCACCACCGTTCGCGCTTGTCTTATGATGATGAAGACCGGCCCCCATCGCGATCTTCCGCTTCAGCATTGCAGTATGACGACAGGGATCGGGACTACACGCGGAGTAGACCCCGAGATCGGAGTCGGGATCGAGATCGGGATAGGAACCGTGAACGCTATCCGGATAAGCGACCTAGAAAGCGCAGTCTCTCCCCTTACCGGCCCCCGAGAGGTGCAAGAGACCGTACCAATGGGCGACGACGAGGTGACGACCAAAGCCGCCGGTCTGTAGACAGAGATCGTGCCGGAAGTGTCGCATCAAGTATCGCGAATAGCCCGCGTCATTTACTAGATCAAGATCACGCCAAGCAGGATGCGTCAGTCAAGGCTACAAATGGTGAAAAGAGCGATTCAAACTCTACTGGAGATCGGCTGGTCGAAGCTGCTCCCAACCCCCCTGCTCAACCGTCTGAGCCCGAGCCTGAAAAGGAATACGAACAGGAACAGCCGGTCGACATTGATGCTGAAATCGAACGCCGGCGTCGTCGGCGGGAAGAACTTTTAGCTAAGTCACGCGGTGCCACGCCCATGCTGGTTCAAGCTCTCCAGGCTTCGGAGAAAGCCGCCCAGGATTCGCCCGCTCGTACGCGAGGGAACACGCCCATGATCACCGAAGAAAATACGCCTCGATCAGGTAGGAGCCCTTCTCAAGAAACTGTGTTGTTAGTCGCTGACGAATTTTCAGTGGCATCTTCTCCTTCGTCTCCTGCGCCGGTTATGCAGGAGGGCATGTCGCCCGCTGTACTTGACATATCAAATGACCAAGAGTTGATTAATACTCACGCCGAATCTAGAAATGCTGATGATGACGGCCCTTCTGCCGCAGACTATGATCCAACCGCTGACATGAGAGAAGACGAACTTCGGGATGAGCTGCGCCATGGTCATCTGGGTCCTCACGGAGAAGTACTACCCACTGACCAAGAGGCAGAGATACCCCCAGTGGAAGAAGTGACGGAGCCGCAGCAATCCAAGGGGCCCAACGGGGATGAGGATGATGATTTCGACATGTTCGCCGAAGACTTCGATGAAGACAAGTTCGCTGCTCCTAAGCCTACAGACGTTGGGCCATTGGTAGACGATCGCAAGGTCCCAGCCGCTCTAGCTCAGCCTAACGGTGGAGGTATCCTCGAAGGCGACGACAAGGACGGATATTATAAGATCCGGATTGGCGAGATCTTGAATGGTCGATATCAAGTTCAAGCGACTTTGGGTAAGGGCATGTTCTCTGGAGTTGCTCGAGCTGTTGACATTACAAACTCGAAACTCGTCGCCATCAAAATGATGCGGAACAACGATGCTCTCCGTAAGGGCGGCTACACAGAAATCGCAATTCTACAGAAGTTGAATGAGGCCGATCCCGACAACCGTAAGCATATCGTCAAATTCGAGCGGCACTTTGAGCACAAGGGCCATCTTTGTCTCGCATTCGAGAACCTCAGTTTGAACTTGCGAGAAGTTCTGAAGAAGTTTGGCAACAATGTCGGTATCAACCTGAATGCAACCCGGGCGTATGCACATCAGATCTTTGTTGCCTTGGCTCATCTTCGCAGGTGCAGCATCATCCATGCAGATTTGAAACCCGACAACATCTTGGTAGGTCTGCCTTCCTTAAGAGTATTGATCAGTTTGCTAACTGTTCCCAGGTCAATGAGTCGCGTAATATTCTCAAGATTTGCGACTTGGGTACAGCTATCGATAGGTCGGATGCTGCAACAGCACATACCGAAATCACGCCCTACCTTGTCAGTAGGTTCTATCGAGCCCCCGAGATTATTCTGGGAATGCCATACGACTACGCCGTGGACATGTGGTCAATAGGCTGTACGCTTTACGAACTGTACACCGGAAAGATTCTATTTACGGGCGACAGCAACAACCAGATGCTCAAGGCAATCATGGAGATTCGTGGGAAGTTCACCCCTAAGCTGTACAAGCGTGGCCAACTATCACAGTTGCATTTTGATGATCTCGGCAACTTCATCAGTGTCGAACATGACAAAGTATTGGATAAGGTACGTTAGCGAATTTTCTGTTGCGTTTCCGTCTTTTTGATTTCCATTCAGCGACGCGACGTTCAGAGATGGCCGTCAAATCATCGGACATCCAGCGTTTCTATTTTTATATCTGCCTTGGCCAATCACTGCGGCTTTTAGCGCCGAAGGGCGCCGATGCAACCGGCAAGACGCAAATGAGCCTCTGAAGAGGGAGTGATCCAGCCGTAGGGATTGTCATCCTGCTAGTTAAGGGTGGTTAGCGGTTAGGGATCCTTCTGGTCATTTCCTAGCACCCGCTCATTCATGCCGGGAACGTTTTCGGATTTCGAAAGGGGCCGTCAAGTTGATGTGCCTATTCCCAATCTTGCCCTTCCAGGGCTCGATACATGAACGCTTAGAGACCCATTACGTTTGCATCTTATTTTATCGAAATCTAAGGTGACAATGTGGTTACTAATTTTGGTGCTTACAGACCACCGTTCGAACCCTGACTATGGTCAAGCCTACGCGCGACCTTCGCACGCGCCTTATGGCCGCATCTGGTGGCATGAGCGATGTGGAGTATAGGGAGCTCAATCACTTCGTCGACCTGCTAGAGCGTTGTCTAACGCTCAACCCGGACAAGAGGATTACCCCGACTGAGGCGCTAAAGCACCCATTCTTCTCCACCAAGGCCGCTGGCCCCTTCCGGTAGAAGTTGGGGGTTGGTCGAAAACGTAAATGGAGGTGAGGTGTATCGATCATGCCAAAAATCCACTCCGTGCGCGTGGTTATCTAGGCGTTGTGGAGTGTAAATATATGGAGAGAGCTTTTGGTCGCATAGCCCAATGCGTAGCAAACATCGACTCGGTCAGCATTTAAAGGAGAGGACCTCTTGGATTCCTGCTGAGTAACTAGCTAGTCCTCGCAGGTTCTTGACGATTTCCCTTGGTCGTTGCAATACCAGCAGGCGAAGGCCTTGGTTCTCACGGATGTCGAGGAACTATGGACCTGCCCATGAATTAGGTTCGCGGCACGGGTAGTTAGACATCCTGATCAGGCACATGATGCCTTCTCCCTCACAGCCCTAAGTTGTCTAACTAGTATAGGACGGTGAATCGGAACAGGCGATTTACAAACACGGGTGTTAATCTAGTGCGATGGATTTCCCCGGATTGGTGCAACTATTCTTAGTTCTTATGCATAACACGACTAAGCCAGCCAGATTCATGCTGGGGCAAACTTCGTCTATTTCCAGCTGGACCCATCACACATGTGTCTATCTAGATCCTATGGGAACGGAACACTCCCCAAGTTGCATGTTGACATCGCGGAGCGAAACGCGAGGGAGACAGCCACTTGCTCACTACTACTCCACCCCTATGGTTCACAAGGGCGCTCCGTACGCTGCTGTTATATCTAGAGAGCGATGTACTTGCCGAGACCCGAAGAAGCGGGCGATGGATGAGAGATTGTGGATGATGAGCTGCTGCTGATCCCCCCCGGTCAAATCGGCTGTTTCCACTTACTATAACAGGGGCGCTAGAATACTGTTGGAACATGCTAACGTTCACTTACTATAGGGCAGGATGTAATGATAATAGTCATGTCGGCGACCAACGTTATCAACGCCTCGGCCGCGTCTGGGGCGTCGTAGATCGTGTAGGCTGGACTTGCTTTGCATATTCTCCGTCTCTCTGCGTAAACATAGGGAGCCTCATCTGCCTACCCCGAGAGTTCCAGGTTAGAGACGCGGGTCCTTCAGTTGGTACGGACAGATTGCTAGATGAGTAGATAGAGGAATCATGGTTAAGCGACGCCCTGCGCCGTCATGTGCGTACGTGTAGCGAGACCGCCATCCCGCCACCTGTTACTCGCTATACCGGTCACCTACTACAGTCAGTCGGTGAGTCGGTAAATCGGTGCCGCTACGGGATCTGCCTGAGTCATTGCGGCCGTCGTGCCTCCACGTCTGTCTGCCTGTCTATTTGTCTATCGACCTGTCGGCCTTCCCCATCTCCCGCCCTCCCTTTTCACCACCTGTCGTTCCCGCCGCCTGCCGCCGGGACGACAGATCACGGATCCGGTGGCACGCCGGGGCGTCTGTCGCACGGGGTTGACTACCACTCGCCTTCATATTGATGCTGTAGGTGAGCTGCCTGCCCCTGCGTCTGTGCGTAGATAGAAGTCATATGTACGTCTCCGGGTCTGGAAGACGAAGAGCCGTTTCGACGCCGGCTGCGTTGGCTGCCTGAAAGCTGCTAAAGGAACTGGAAACATCCGAGCGCTACGCCACGCATGCGTTACGTGCGTCTCTCCTATGCTCCGTCGCCTAGACTTTCCCTGACATGTGGCGAGCGACGTATGTAAGTAGCCTGTCAGTCAGCCCGGGCAACGAGATGTTCCAGCCCTGGCTGAGCCGGGCCCACGCCCCCAGAGTGACCTAGCTAGCAGTTGAACCTCGGGTATCGTATGAAACCTGCACGTACGCGCTTGTATGTGGGTGCGAATATGCGTGCTGTGTATGTGTATCTAAGTATGTACGTATGTAACGAGCCAACCAACGGGCGCTAACCACTTATCACCACGGATATCGCGCGCCAAACGGCACCGTGTACCATGCCCCAGCCGCCCGTCTGCCGTGCGAGGCTCCAAGAGTTGACTGTTGTGCCGCGACGCGGGCATGGAAGACAGCACTGACACGTACACGCACGCACACATACAGACAGCAGAGACTACCGGTGCACAGAAGGGCGGGCCCCCGTCCGTCCGTCCAACCTGGCACAGAATATGTCTGAGGTGCTGGTACTTGCGTAGTATCAGGGCTAGAACGTGTTACCGGGTCAGAACACAATACCGGGCGTAAAGAGGGAAGGAGAGGAAGCTGGGTCGTCTTGCGGAGGCCTGCAGACGGCCGGGTTGTTGCTGTGCGGCTCCCTGCCGGCACCCGGGACGAGAAGGGGCAGTCTTTCGGTCTCCGCCGGGAGATGCGTGGGCTGCCTGTTTAGGCTGCCCTGGCCTGGATCGGATGGGAACCCTATCAAGATATTCCGGCACTCGTGCGGGGGCGTTGTGATCTCCATCTTTTGACCATTAGGCTACGTCTGGGAGATGAGATATGATACAGTAATAAATCAAGAATTCGAACTGTACGACCTAGTTTTTGCATCCAAATCGGAAGCGCCGTGTACAGAAGGGCGTCGAGATTGCACAGAGCAAGGGCAGGCACCTAAGGCAAGCCGATATGGCGCAGGTAGGACGGAGAGGGTGTAACACAACACCAGGGCTAAGCCATGTCAGAGTTTCTCTATGTCACGTTACACGGCCGTAGACGTGAATGTGTGCTCCGCGTTGATCGAGAACCACTTCTAAACTATCCCTGTTGAACGTTTTCTCAGAGGGCAAGCGAGGTTGATACTTCGAAACCGAACCGGGGCGAATAGACAATTCACGCCTCCTCAGCCCTCTGGCCGTCTAGACGTTGGGATAGCCACCGTTCAACACTGCTGGGCGGCTAGCCGTCATATCAAGATTCTTACCCCCAATGGCACCCTGAAGCATATGCAGGTGGCCGGGAGGCAACAAATCAAGATCCCAAGACGGCGGGACTAACTTTAGGACTCCTCTTGGTTCTCAGATCATCTCCCCGTCAACTGGATAACAGGCATATGCTTACACAGCCTCGTAAGGGGTCAAAGGGCACAAAGTGAACTCTTGTGGTTTCCACAGTAACACTCTATGTACAGAGAGCACCTGTAAGACACCCCACCCGTCCCGCTTGGCGGCACATGGCTTCCTGCCACCGTTTAGATAGGTCATGCAGACGACGTGATGATTGATGGCATGCGTCCGGGAAAAAGGGCCCCCGACGAAGCGGTGACGGGTAGGCGTGGCAGGCTCCGGTAGCAATGACCGTTCAAAGAAACACTGGGAGTTGCGTCAATCGGGGACAGCCAGTCCCCTTCAGCGTCTTGCACCAGATCGACAGAATTACGACATCACCGAAGAAATTCCGCCTGCACCCGTCAAAGCCAGTTACGTTAATGTCAGATGCGGCGGAAGAAGACATTACCCCAATAACGTGAGATATGCGAAATAGATCGGATTGGCCTTGCCGATTGCACCGGGCGGAGGATCTCGTCCTACGTAGCTGGGTAGGTCTAGACGAGGAAAACGTCAGAGTAAGCGCCCGCGGAAAGCCAACCGGGCGGCACGGAACCATTCGCAGGAGCCGTCGATATTGAAGAATAGCGCTGCTGACGTGGTGTGATTATCGCTCGTATATCTGCCACGTTGGTCGGGCGACACTAGAGGTCGCTATGCCGGCAGATTTCAGAATAAAGGGCGTCTCGAACTGCCTTCTGCCGATCTACAAAGGGTCAGCATGCCTGGCTGACGTTCTGATGTTCTCTAGTATATCGTCAGACCCAGTTCATTATTTATTTTGAATGTAACGGCGCCCGTCAAAGGCCTTCCCCCATCATGCCGGCACGATCCCTCCGCTCGGAATTAGCCGACTGCCTATTCTGGAAATGTTGATCACGGGCGCACTGGGGGAATAATAAAACAGCGATAAAACTCCTCGGCGAACGAAGAAGGCTGTCGAGGGCTAGGGATTTCCTCGCAAAATTGTCGCATGGTAATCCATCATCACTTGTGATCAGCCTTACCAAGACGTGCCTTTTCCACCAGTAGACGATGGAGATGTAGGAGTAAATTAATTAACTAGCTCGCATCGTCCACGGAGATGACGCTCTAGCCCGGGGCGGCCTCCATTGATCATCGTGGCTGCATATCTCACGCCTCTGAAAAATGCGTGTGCGCTTTGCATAGTGGAGGATTCATATCATTGGCCGGCCAATGACGCTCAGTTCCGCGGATGAAAATATTCTGTCTCATCAACATTCCTGGCCAGGCCTGTCGCTACATATGGACGTTGGTAATCCATCTATTGGGTAGGTAGTAGTTAATCCCTTCACGCATTCGATCTGGGCGGGATGTGATAAACCAAACAATGTCAGGGGTGGCAGCTGGAGAATATTCGACGAGAGAGGATCGTCTGTTCCAGAGATGTCACTGATCCCTCAACTCCTTTCACTGCGGTGAGCGGAGATCCGCGTCCACACAGACGCCGGAACTTCGCCCACGTCCAAGGTTATCACATTCCAGCATCATTATCTATCATTGTCATCATCAACAATGATGAACTAGCGGGGTAGTCTGTGACGAAGTTTACGTCAAAGCCACATACCACGCTTGGAAGGTTTTAAGTCGCTTCCCGTTCTCCGGAAAGCTATGACCATGGGCGTGTATTCCCTAGCCCGGCCCCCAAAATGCTTAGCTATTTCAGCAGTTAATAAACTAATACATACTTACTGCTTGCTATACTACATTGAGATAGATATATGTATGTATGTATCATAGCCCTCAAAGCTCGAGACTACATGGAGGCCGTAAATCTAAATGGGGCACCAGGGGAAAAGTCAGAACCCAGCGATGACCCTGCCTGATAGACGCTACAACAGGATTTGAACATTCCGTGGGCCGCGGCCGGTATATTTCAGGATCAGGATCAGCTAATCATCCCCAGCTTAGACCAATCCAAAGGGATGGCCGACTCTTGGCAGTCCATCACTTGGGATTTGACAAGATCTTCGCTCCTGTGTAGACGGAGTTCAGGGATAGAGTTTCTTGACACCCAGGTGCAACCGACTCGCGGGTCACGACGACAGCTGGGGCAGAATCACCGAAACTCCCGCTGCCGATCTTCAGGGTCTGGGTCTTGCAGTGTTCCGTCTCGGGTTTGTGAATAGGTTGATGGCCCCGAAGTACGCCTACGGGAGAGTGGGAACCATGGTAAACGGCTAACACGGCCGTGAAAAGACGTGCATCCCACCATCGCGGTTGACTAGTATAGCAGCCGACGGGCACGGAGATGGTTCGGCAAAAGGACAGCCTCGGCATCTCAAGGAGAGCAGGGGCATCTGGTGAGGCTGGCGGACAGGGCAACAGAAAAAAAAAAACGTGCGCACGGAGCATATGGCTTGAGCCCTGTTTCCCTCGTGGGAAATCTCGCAGAAGCAAGGGACCATGCTCGGTCACTGATTGCCAGTGCGGCCCAGCCCATTGTTTCGGGATCACACTAGTCACGCGCAGACCATGCTGCTTGATGAACGACGCCCGTCCAAACCGCCTAGGGTTAATTCCCGAAGAGGAGGTAAGGGAGATGAGAGCCTAGAGTTTAGCTAGGCATGGGTCTATGTCTCGGAATTCGTCACAACGTCACAAGTACAGGAGAACCTGGCTTGCAAGCGAACGAGGATGAGGTTAATGGGGCGGCTTGTGTTGACATCAACCCAATGGAACATTGCACAGATACGATGTCGGTATAAACATCGTAAGTACTACCTTGAGGTATACGGATAGTAAGTTATGGGGGTTATCTCAGGAGAGATCAGCCAATAACAAGGTGCATCGTTGATGTGATCAGAAGTGGTCGAAGAACAATGGTTACGACAGTTGCCAAGACTATATACGACGTATACATGTACTGCTATACTTCTAGGCTGATTTTGCAGGCCGTTGCTGAGATTGCCTCCAACTTAATATCACTCAAAGAGACACATAGCCGATAGTCGAGGTTGGTGCGGTGACTCGGAACGAAACTTACAGGAACGCTTCTGGACGGCGATCCCATATTACGGCAGGAGGCGAGAAGGGAGTAAAAGGAGAGAAAACATTCGACAGTCATGCGACATTCAATATTATGCGCATATGTGACTGCGGGCGGACGATGTTACCTACTGGGTGATTTGGATGCTGATTCTGTCAGATTCTGAGTGGCCATCAGGGCTTTGGCATCCTTGGCCGACAGCCTCACTCCTCGCTCTCGGCAAGACGCGGTGCTCTGAACTCGCCATACAAGCCCGTATGATCCTTCCATTACGAGGCTGCTGCATGCAACCACAGGCGCAGATTACTACTACCCTCCACACCACCATATCGGAGATAGTCCCTCACTGTTCTTCAATCAACTGGCGAATAAGAGCCCCTCCCTTACCTCTCCCTTTGATCGCTGCGTTGCCGCGGACAGGCAGGACAGGGCACGCAGGTGGGCAGACCCTGCGGGCAGGCAGATAGACCCCATCTGACCGTCGGCGGGATCTGGGTCTATGCCTGCCTGTCCGCTTTGATGGGCAACTAGCCAGATCACATAGCGGCGAAGCGTCTTTTGGAGCAGTCAATGCACTGCTGAGGATGAGCCCCGAGACTTCGCCATCGCCACTCCTTTTACACCTTAGCAGCATACATGCGCATGTATGGGCCGCCTGCTCCATGCAAGTACACGTACCTTGCGCCGGTAGGTACAACGCAATTCATGGATTTATTATTACTACAACGTTGAGATCCACCAGGTATTATGTATAGAGCTACATATGGAAGCGAGCCTACATGTAAACTAGGGTCTCTGGGCCTCCGACCCGACCTTTGTCCAAGCGTGGCGACTGGCGATTCCAATATAAACACGATTCTGTGGAGGATCCGGTGCAGGTACCTAACCCGATATCTTAGGTAGCCGTATATACATAGAACAGATCTAGAGCGGGGAGAAGGGGGGTCGCAGAGCCCAAGATGCGGCCGATTGCAGTCTGGCTGTGTGGCATGACTTCTCTATTGGTCAGAGCGACGACTAGACGCCCCTAGGCGGACCCGTTCATGTGTCTTGCAGCTTAGCCTGTCAGATGTGTCTCTTGTGGAAGTGGCTGAGAAAGCGCCGAGAGGGCTGAGGGGTCCCGTCTGATTCGCCAGCGCCGCCAAATTCTTCCTGCAAGACGACATCGACGTAGCATCGGTTGTTCCAATCCATACACATATTGTGGCACCGGTTATACGTATGAGTGACTTAACCTTTAACTCGAAAGCCCGCTAGGAAAGCGTCTAGTGGGCGTCGGAGTCAACCAGTCACCGGCAGTTTCAACCATCCGACGTCTCTCTTCCAGCGTATGCGGCGAAACCTACTGCGGAGGGCCTGAGCGCGTTATAATTGGCCTGAGCGTATTATAATTGGCCGGGGCTCAGAGGGATACACATCCACAATGACAGGTGAGTATCATGGCATATGTGTATGCGTATGTACGTACGGGATATATGCTATGGAGGCAGGTAGACAAAGTGGGTGAACCACCCCAAACCCAAACAACTTCTGTTCTTTGTTGTTATGACTCTCTATCAGGCATGGCCCTTGGTCTCAGCTTTACTCAGCCTGCATTCTACCGAGGAGCCCTGCTTCTGGATCTGTCATTCCAATCTGTGCCTGCGTCTACGTAACCTGACAATAGACATCTCCGTAAAACATAGGGATCTGCGAGTTATGTACGGGGTTTCAAGCCTTTGATGAGGAGGCGAAACATGCTACGTGCTACCAGACACATGGCATCAATCCAAATCAGAGATACATGTCAAATGCTAAACCCCAATCGTGCGCTTTGCAATGCCAGCAAACTAGCGTGAGCAAGCATTTCAAGCAGTCTTCTCCATTTTCCGCATTGATCACCAAGGGGACGAAGCATCTCTTGCAACAGAAACCCTGTGCCTTGCGGGAGGAACCCGGCCCAGCTTGCTGGAAAGCGGTCTTGAATCTTCGCCCTACCGCAGGTACTTCATGCGAGCCCCAGTTGCGATACAAACAATGCCGAGCTGCCGTCGTAGTAGAAAGGGAAACAGAATACTAGCCTCATTATTGGAAGCCGATCACTGTTTACTTACAGTATATGTACCACGCAGTAGCTTGGGTCAAACTACGATGCGACGGCGCAACAAGAAAGTTTGACCAGCGGCAGATTGGTAATCCGCCCTAACCAGGCGCTGATGCAATCTCAGGACTTATCAACTGTGGTATTGTAAAGTTGTAGCTTAATTAATTAGAAGATGACTAGTCGTTAACTAGTTTTGGTAGGCTATTTTGTAGGAATGTTTTCTTTCATTATCACCAAATTCATACGTCCCGCTTGCTCTCTCTTAGCGCAGGCTCAGGTCAGTTCGATCGAGATGAAGAGAACATATGATAAGCCAGCTCGTCAGTGTTCTCACATGGGAGGATCTGCCAACCAACCGGCAACGGCCTTAAGAGGGCAAAGTACCGCAGAAGAGCACACGAGTCACGGGTGTCGTCTATTATGACGGTTTGCCCGGCCAGTGGGAAGGCAGGCCGGCGGTGCACATCCAACGAGAATGAGATGATGTGGAGTGTCAGCAGTCCATACCAATCCCGTTTTGATAAGTGATCACACGCACGCCCCTTTCCATCTGGTTTCTTAACACCTCTAGACAAGGGTCCCCTCTCACCCAAAGGCGTGTTATTAAAATGGAGGGCAGGGTTCCAGTGGAGTGGCTGCGGGTCCTCGATGCTGAATGGGCCGTCCACTCTCTCGTGTGTCAGACATTCTTGCCACCATTCATTTACGAAGCGTCACAGAAATCTCAGTCCTTCAGAGCCTGCCCATTCTTTTCCCTCGTGGTGGGGTGCCCTAGAAGCCTTGGGCCAGTGCACACATTCCTTGCCCACCCCCCCTTTCTCACACCCACACGCTCGCATCTCATCTGTCTCGCCCAACGCCGTGGACAGCTATCCGGCGCTACATAGTTATTAGCGCAGCGAATTTCAGAAATAGCGCGTACAGTCGCAGGCGGAGTGGGACGGGACCTCAGACAAGGATGAGTTGGTCTCTACATCTATGTACCTCGTAGTTAGGTCGGGCCAAGACGACCAGGGGGTGGTTGAACCACTCAAACACGCACCACACAGACCCTGGACAGCCAGACCGTTGTGATCTGAATATCTACATCAACCTCCCGCTTTGTATCCCGATCAAGACTTCACATTATTCGTTACACTCCTTTCTCAACCACCACACTCAACACCCAACTTCAACACTCCCTCGGAGTCGATTTCTCGTCGCCTCCATCTGAACTTCCGACTCCAAACCTAACAACAACCTCTCGACCTTCAATGCGTCACTCGGCGAAGACGTCTTGATCCTTTCGACCCGTGAAATCGGCGTCTCCCTGTCTGGCCCTAGGATACTGATATCGACCCAAGGAATTCCGTGGATACATCCCATTTGGTTGAAGATACCGTTCCTGTGGAAATAGGCCATTTCCTCTAGCTGTTACCTAGCCACTGTTTCTCTGCCGATTTCAAGCCAAGGTTTTGATCAGGGAGAAGGACAGTGATACCTTCAGTAATATGCATAATGTGCCAGCATACGGGTATCCGACCCCTCCGGCGTCGCCATCATACAACGACAGGTGCGCGTTTCAACAGCAGCCATTTGCTGTCCCGCCCGTCTGCCAGACTCGATACGCCCCGGTTGCGCCAGAGGAGAGGCTAGGGAAATTTCTGGGAGAGAGCCTCAAGCTGATAGGGATTATCGGTACCGGAGCCTACGGTGTGGTGTACCTGGCGGTCGACATGAAGACAGGCATACAATATGCCGTCAAGACTCTCAGCAAGTTCAATGCGGACGGGACCCCGTTGGACCAGCGCCAGATGGCTTTCCAGCACCGGGAGCTTCGCCTACACTACCTCGCCTCTGCCCATCCTAACGTTGTTTCCATGCATAAGATTGTGGATGACCCTGATTGCATTTACGTTGTCCTGGAATATTGTCCGGAAGGTGATTTGTTCCTCAACATTACGGAGCGAGGACAATACGTTGGTAAGGATGATTTGGCCAAGGAAGTTTTCCTCCAGATTTTGGATGCCGTTGAACATTGCCATGCCTTGGGTGTCTACCACCGGGACTTGAAGCCAGAAAATGTCCTCGTCACGAACCAGGGAAGGACCGTCAAGCTGGCCGACTTTGGATTGGCCACCTCATCTGCTCGGTCCGAGGATTATGGATGCGGCTCGACCTTCTACATGTCGCCAGGTACGACTAGCTCCACCACTACCCCCACCTGAACAAATACTAACCAGCCCTTCGCTCTGAACAGAATGCCTGGACCCATCATCCCGGAGACCATTCTATTACTGTGCGCCTAATGACGTCTGGAGCCTTGGTGTCATCCTCGTGAACCTGACCTGTGGCCGCAATCCATGGAAACAGGCTTCTTTCGAGGATTCTACATACCGTGCTTTCACCAGAAGCCAGGATTTCCTAAAGACGATTCTGCCAGTGTCGGACGAGCTGAACGGCATCCTGGGAAGGATCTTCGCCCGCAACCCAGAAGAGAGGATCACTTTGCCAGAGCTTCGGGAAAGAATAATCGCCTGCCCCAGGTTTACCATTCCGGCTGCGCCGATTCCCTCAGCTCTACCGACACCTCCGGCTTCACCGGAGCCGTCTGAATACGTTGACTGTCAGGACACTATCGATGATTTCAGCTACGATGCGCCAACGTCTCCCGCCTCGTTGGATTCCGACGGCGAATCCACTTGCTCTTCAGATGATGGTTCTCTAATTTCAAGTTGCTCGACAATCGATGACGACTTTGATGTCGCCATCCAGGATGAAGACATGACTCAAGAACCTCAGATCCTTGATTCTCCCGAGTCCAAGGTGTTAATGCCACAGGAATACCTACCACAATATACTGGGCCAGTCCCGGAGCCTTGCCAACCGTGCCAGCCCTATCCTGTCCAGGCTCCCATACCCCCGGCCAGTTGTGCGCCCAGGTTAGCCTTCCCATATTTCTGGGAAGTAGTCAACCGGTACGCAGCTGCGCCGATACACCACCCTGCACCCTTTCATCACCAAGTCCATCTGTTCAACAGCTTCCATGGTTGCTACTAGCCCACGCTGCCTGGTTTAATTTGATCCGCCCGGACTTTATCCCAGGAATTTGAGTTTGACCACAATGGAAGAAGCCAACCGTCCTTTGGATCTGATAGACCATGCTTGGAGCCTGGACCATACGCCCCGAAGGACTCCTACACATCCATTATGGCGGCTTACCAATCTTAAAATCTGACCTAATGCTTCTACCTGGGAACTGGATTATAACTCCCAAGTGTAGGAGAGGACGTTCCAATGTCTCGCATGCCAACGCGACGATAAGCTTGGAACTTTCTACATCCAAATCTTGTATCTACGTCGAAGTCCTGTTTTCTTTTGTTATTCCAGCGAGGAGTTGGCGGATGGTTTGAGAGATGGGAGTTCAAATCATAAAAGACATGGGAACCACGGATTTCCCACTCTACCCTCACTGGACCCAGGACAGGAGAGGCCACTGCATTTTATACGGCGCAAGGCATACACCTCGGGAATTCTCAAAGACAGGTGGAGGAGTGGTTCGCCATTTACTGGTTTTAATTTGTTTTGTCAGGCTGCATTTAGAGAGGGAACTCGCGACTTTCGCTGGGATGATACCACACAAAGTTTCTGGATGGCCTTCTGGGGTTTGGAGAACGTTGGTTTGTTACAAGGACAGCCGGGAAAAGTTTTTGCAGACCGGTTGGTCGGCTACGGGATTACGATTAAGAAAAGAGACGGGCGAATACCCGAAGAGCGCTCGACCTTAAGGTTTGGTCGGTGCAATTATTTTACGTTGATACCCGGGAGAACAGCCTCTGAGGCTTGTATCTCCTAGGTACTGAGATACCAAGATGCCACAAAGTTTCACGACGAAATACAAAACAAGTAGGACGGATGATCATCCATACTCGCCAATCTTGCCTTGACCCGTGCTTCTTTGTGCTTGTATGCTTGGGCATTCCCATCGATCACCCATCCTCTTCACCACTCCAGTATTCCGTGCTAATACTCCTAGTACTTGCTTTGCAACTACCACTTTAAACTACATGGGCTCTAGCTTCCAGTCTTTTAGCACATATCAACCCCTGGGTGGGCGGGCAAAGATGGAAGATATTCGCCGCCAAATGCATCGTCATTCCCAAGCGGAGATCCGCGCTTCATTGGGCGAGGCGTACCGGTGCCACTCGCCTTACTTTTGGGTGCGACCGACGGGAGCACAAGGCACTACAAGCCAAGCCCCTGCCTTGGGTTCATGCTTCCCCCTCCGTCTTGTGTGCCGTGGTGCTGCAATGCAACGCCAGCATGCATTAACTCCACATTGGCAGGCAGGTGGTTGGTTAGCCGCCTTGCTCTTCTTTTTTTCCGTCTTTTTTTCTTTGCTTTCTCCCCCCTTTTACTTTACACATTTTATCTTATCATTGCTACCTGGCTCGTCATTTCATCGCCACGCCCTCTTCCTCCACTATCGTGCATTTATGATATCTGTCCCGAAGCTTAGGTTTAGCGGTCGGGCCGTTCGGATTCATACAACTACCTAGCATGAGTATGTACGATGTAATGAGCGATATATGATATTGAGGCGCGAAAAGAATCTGATCGGGAACCCTTCATTGGCTGGCGTCTTCCATTCGCGGGAATCCACTACAGTTGACCGCTGTGCTGCTGCTGCTGCTGATCAGCGATGGGAAATTGAAGGCCCTGGCGCCGTTGCGACGAGGCTTGCTTACTTGCGACGCGCGCGATCAATCGCAGCGGTTCTCACGACGTTATTCGTAGCGGTATATGCACATGTTCATGATTCATGTTCGGTTCGGTTGCAGTGCAGCCGCCAGCCCCGTCACTTATTAAAAAGTAGTAAGCTCCTCATGCCCGCTATCTATTGGCGATGATGCCCTTCGTCTCCCCTTCAGTTGCAGCAGCATGCGGTTTTTTATTACTTGATTTCCGATAGAATTCGGGCGAATCAACATATCCTCTTCTCATAACCCTATGCAAGCCCTCAACGCATGACTCCATGCACGTCGACGCTTTGGGCATCCCTCTCCCTCCCCCAATTCTAAATTGCTACCCGTCGGGTCTGCCCATTGGACTGGCGCGGGAGGTAGGACCCCGCCACATGGCGGTGAAAAGGGCTACTTTCCCGCGCGCAGCAGAACTGGAGGAGGAAGAAGGGAGAGAGGAGGAGGGAGGGAGGCCACGAAGCCCGTCGGGGGCTCGGCGCGGCTCTTTCCCCCTCTTCGCCATGCCTGCCGCCGAGTCCCCATCTGTCTGCCCTATGCGTAGGGATATGTAAATAGAAGCGGAACTCGATAGATGTGGGTTAGTACATGGATGTTTCTAGAGATTTGGGGAGGAAAGGGAGAGGGGGCGCCGCATCAGAGGAGAAACAGCCCGATGAATGCCTTGCTGCCGCGATATTCTTTTCGTCCCCCGGATGCGGAGAACTTGGGAGGGGCGCATTGCAGTCCTCACACATTATGGCTTATGCACATGGCTGCTATCCGCCGGCGGGGTCCTATTCATTCGTTCCTGTTCTGGGCATTGTCTTGTTCTCTTTTACTTTAATACCCCTCTGCTTATTACCTACGAAGTGTATATGTCGTTAAAAAAACTAGTGTGACATCCTGCGGTGGGAACAGTGGGCGCACCAGACAGATATCACGATGTAGTCTCTTTCCCTCCCCCTTTTCACAATCACACTGCCCCGTTCCGACGACGGGTTTCACATCTCATCGCTGCTATTACTACGCAGGGCACTCAGCAGGGCAACCTCGCATCAAGCGAGCACGATTGGTGCCTTGGACTCCCCGTGCCAATACTTAGGCAGAGGGAGCCCCACGAACTCCTCTTCTCCAATATGTGGCATGCGAGGGGATTAGAACTTGCATATCGCCCTGACATGGAGCATCCGTATGTATGTGCGTTCCTCGATCCATCGCGGCCTTGCCTACTGATATCTGCCCCATCTCCTACCCTACGCCCTGCCTACGGGCTATCTTGAGCATACCTGACTAAGGAATCACTATGACCAGAATATGAACTTGATGATTGACTAGTAGAGTACTGACCGACTACGTAGAACTAGTCCTAGGCAGTTAGCGCCGACACCTGATCTTCGAAGGCTGCGTGTCATCCTGATCCATTCCCATTCGAGCAAGCACTTGACGTTGTCGTCACTCGGAACGATCCTGCCGCCGTCTCCATCCTGCCGCGTATCGTACTTACCACCGGTGTTTCCAGCAAGCGCTATGGTGGGGTTGGCGTCTTCTGCAAGTGCTAGTCTAGAAGTTTTGGTGATAGAGGTTTTTTCCTGGCTTTGCACAAAATGGATAAGTGGCCTTCATGCGCTCTCTATCGTAAGCCTTATGCAGTCATCTCGAGGGGAGGGGGTGAACAAAAGTCCCGTTAACGGGACCACTCATCTCTATAGCGTGTAACCATGCGCTCCGGCAGTTGCAGAAGCTGGCTAGTTTTTTTTTTTTTCAAGCGACCCGATTTTGCAATGATTCACTGTCAGACTTTTACAAGTCGGTCAATTTGGATGGCGACGAAAAGATGGGCCTTCGACAGAGCCTAGAAGCGTCTCGTCACATGACTTCACGATAACGATGATAGAGCTCGACCATACAATAGAAGGCGCCGCTCAGGGGCGGTCAGGACAGCGGACTCCAGCGCCGCTCTTCTTGTCGAATAGAGACCTGGCTGGTGTCTGCAACTCCTCCATTGCTGCCACGTCTTACACCTTTGTTGCCTAGGCCCTTCTATAAGAATTTTGATCCATCGCGCAGCAGGCCTCCCTTATGCGTGTATGCGCATACGAAGCCCTCGGTTCCCCACGGAAGATGCACGCATTGCATACTGAACTACTGTAGGTACAGCTTATCGATACCCATTCGTAAGAAAATGCGGTAGGTGGATGCGTTTTCGAGAATTGCTTCGTCTGACCGCCTCTATGTAAGCAGGTGCACAACTTGGTAGAGCTTGTAATCAACCGTATGTCGAAGGGGCTTTGCGTTGATCTGTCAACATGACTGAGTTGTCGGTCGCAGGAGGGAGCGGCCCCAGCTTTCCTAGCGTTATGCGAGGGTCACCGGGCCGAAACTTCAAAGTCTGTTCTCTTTCATGTAGACGCACCTCTACTTCGGGCTCGTGACACAGTCAGCAACGGCACACGCCTATAATGCGGCGTCACGTTGTGGTGGGTGTCCGCTGACATTGAGCATTCGAGCCGGCCTGAGCCCCGTCTCAGCCTTTGGCGCTATGCGTGTGTGTCAGACATTTCGCTGACGGGAGTTATTAGCTGGATCTCAGCCTCGATGCGCCGCTTACGTATACACAGTAGTCTAGATAGAGAGCCTTGTGGCACTCCTGAGTTCGACGCACAACGCGCGTTCAAAACAGGCGACGACGACGATGTGTATGGATACAGTGACCTTCGATCGCACGCCGTCATTCGTTTCATCGCTCGCTTCCTCACTCCGTCGTATCTACCTGGCTAGCTGGCTATAGCGCACCATAGACTTGATGATAAGGTCGAACAGCCAACCCTTTGTCGAGTGTTGTCTACATACCCAGTTGTACAGGGTGTACCTGCTACATACGATGCCCCGGCTTGTCTAAGACGATATCTGACTTCTCTCATCTCAACCTGCCTGCGTGGCTGGCACGTGAAAGCCTCTACGACCTCGTTATCCGTCGCCTGGAACTGCCCGCCCGGTAGCTGAGGGTTCTGCGACAAGCGCGTGAGGTCCGATCCACGTCCTACTCTTCGCGACAGAGTCAGCACGCCCAGCTTTGCAACTCGTCCGTCTGCTACAACCACGTACTAATTACGTGCTGATACAGATCCAGACCTTGGGTCCTGTTCTGTCTCTGGAGGTCTGCGCACATTTGTAAGCGTGTCCCGCTGAACTCTATTTTTGGGGATGCACTGACTCGTCCGTTCCATCTTGCCTTGTGGGCGGGACGGCAAAGCAGGCGTACGAAAAAGTTAATATTCCTTGTACCCACATGCTATCAAGGTGTGTCGATAGGATAATGGCTCGCCGAGTGAAGAAACGAGTTCCCCACACGCGGCTAGCCACGATATGGCTGCGGTGGGCGGGATTAGGACCTCGGTAGGCTCGGGTTCCCAACTAGTCGCCCCATTTTGACTTCGGCGGACTTTCCGCCCTACCGGAACGAGCACGTATTCTCGACCAAGCGACGTGGACTCTCCTTGAAAGGCATAACGGTCCGAAACGATGGTCGACAAGCCGCCCCGTGGTCCCTTCTTCACCCACTAACTGCCGCGTGCGGGTAGGTTTTGTTTAGCACATCCGGGCGTTCCATTCACAGCGCGCCGCGTTACCAGTAATAGAGTTGGCTCGGTTTGGAGCTAACGGCAGATTCGCTAAGCAGAGCGTGCACGATCTGGTGTTGATCCCGCTTCGAGCGAGCGGAGCGGTGTGATAAGGTGAGGTGTGTGTGCCTAACCCAACTTACAGCGAGCCCAGATGATTCATCATTATTAGCTGGCAATTTCTACGAATTTGTACGCATGCATACCACGAGGCGTAGCAATAGGAAGAAGCCTTCGCTTCGGAGTATCTCCTGCCGACGCAGGCCTAACATAGGTAAATAAAGTCATCATTACGGCACCTCGACCCGGTCCCCCAGCATAAAGTTTCGGCGGGGGGGGGGGGGGGGGGGGGGGGGGGGGGGGCGGCGGTGCTCTAGGGACGTCCGTGCAAGCCCGTTCGGCACTTACGTGCGTGCAGACCGGTACTTACGCATGGTCGTTACCGGGGCTGCAAATGTGTCTTGCGGAGGCGCCCCAAGCGATCTGATATGACGTGTTCATGACTCGAGCCATCGCTACGTCGACGGACGGAGCGCGCCTTGTGATATCACAGCGCTCCACGTATCCGGGCTGCCGGAGACTCGCGAAGCTAATTAAGCGCTCGGTGGCTCGCGATACCTATACTAGACGTCAGGTTGAGGTCACGATGCAGGCCTGCCACGGGATTCCGCTTCGGGTTTCCGCCATGCACATTGTCAGGGCGGTCGTTGTAGACTGGTCATGGAACTCGCTTAGGCGTTGTCCTCTTCAGCCACGGCTGACGTAGCTGTAGTGCCCGTGCGGATCCTCATACATGCTGCTGTACGTGAAGATCCACTCGCGCATCTGTAAGCGATCACTTCTGTGGTCCGTGGTTGATGGCCTGGGCTGTTTACTCGTATGAGATCGAAGTCGCGTTGTTGATGTCAAACGGGCGACTTGATTAAACATCCGTAACCATACGCGGCGTCTGGCTACCGTTCAGGAGTCACCGGTGATGGTCGAGCGTCAATAACGCTTTACCGTAGGGGCACGATTCGAATCAGGTTAGTATTAGAAGAAACATAGAAATTCAATTAACAGAAGTGGCACTATCTTTGAGGAATTTAGCGGTCATAATCCAATAGACTCAAGCTCGTCCCACGTGCCGCGAAATCCACATAACCCAGCGCTTCTTGACAATCAACCCCTGAGCAGTAGACCCCCTTAAAGAGACTGCCACATCTTCAATGACCCAAGTACCATCACCTAATCCAACAACATGGGCGAGCAGTCTTGTCGTACCGCCCAATGACAAGAGCATGGCCAAGCACGGGCCAGTCTCAAAGCCGCCGCGATTCCAAACGATGACACCAGGTCCCTTTTCCTGCTTTCCACGGTAGGCGGGCACTACCTTTTTAGGCGCTCGGCTTGATCGGCTTGCCGGGGACGACCGGGTCGGGCTTCATGGGCCCACCTGTGACCGGCTTGTCCGGGATCATGGGGCCGGTGATCGGGGGGAAGATGATGAACTCATCATCCTTGTCGCTGGCCTCATTCCTCCCGCTGATCTCGACGGGCCCACCGATCGGGGGCAGGAGGACCGGGGTGTCGGGTTCCAACTCCACCGGCGGCTCCGTGATGGGCTCCGGGAACGAGACCTCCGGATCGCCGATGGTGAACTGCCTCTCCTTGATGGCCGCGGGGAGGGCCTGGACCAGGGCCGCAAGGGCTAGGGTGGCGAAGACGACCTTCATGGTGACGGGCTGTCTGGAATTCTTAAGAGGGTAGTTCGCTTTTGCGATTCTGTGCAACTCGCGTGGTCAAAAAGTGTGTCAACCGTTGGTAGTTGGTTGAGTGGAATCTGTCGCTTGCAGGACACATCCAGATTAAGCTCGATAGTCGCTCCTCGTCGCCTAATATATACACGTAATTTCGTCAGAACCTTTCTCCCTCGCGTGAAAATGGGGGCTTCTAGACCCATTGGTGAGGACGATGGCCCGTGGGAAGATTCATCTATGGTTAATTTGCACTATATGAAGCTACCGGGCCCGAGCCATGTCGACGCAAATATCCGGTCTGATTAGCCGGGGCGAGGTCCCTCGGCGACCCATCAAATCAGCTGATGTTTTGGGAATTGCAGGCCAATTGCTCGTTCGAGAAGCCTTAGCAGAGGTATATAGGGAGATAAGCCAGCGTTCTGGACGTCGCGGGTGAATGACGATGCTGGTAAACTGGGTCCAGCTCGAACATTCATAACGTAAGTCCGGAATCAGATCAGGCCGAGGACAGCGGCCATGAACAACTATTCTCAACCCATGATTTGGGGTTTTCAGCTCCATCAAGCCATTCCAAGCCGGAGCCGGGCTTCTCGGCCGTCTAGATATGTCCATCAACCAATCGCTGAATCGACTTAACCCTCTGCATTCAGAATCTAGAAGACCCTTAACGTAGCATAGCATAGCAGGGCACATCTGATGGGACGCCCTTTCGCGCAGTAGCGATATGCTCGACGCCGTCCTCGACTCAGAACGTCGAGTACATCACGGAAGCGACGATTTGTAATGTCCGACTTGACATATTGGATTGAGAGTCCCATGTCGACGCAGCTGCTGGATGCCACGCTGTCTATTCCGCAAAACTTGCCGCGAAACCACAGTACCTTCTAGGCTCTCCCTTAAAGTGGTTCAAGTGTGTGCACCATTGCCGTCGAGATGAGTCCTGAACGTTCGAAGACCCCTTGAAGATGACGTGACACGGCCTAGTCTCATGCATTCAGTCGGACCATCGAAGGATCAGTCGAGATACTCTCAATCTCCCCATCAGTATCTTGCTACATTGCGTCAATCTCGGCTACCTTGGTATCATCATGAGCAGATTGCCGAGGGGCCCTGTGATGCACCCCTCCCCCACACAGCGTTACAATCACCCTTTAAATATCTTATGATGATGGCGGGCGAAATGTTGATTCCTGTTAGATACCGTAGCGAAACAAGGCAATGCGGATTTGCGTCTTCGTATACACTTAAGGGGGTGGCCGCTTTAGTCGTGTGTTTCCCATACTTAACATGGGGAGAGAAGACGCCAATCTGGATAAAGCACGCATAACGAAGAGATGCACATCCATCCCGGAATAGAGAAACTGAACAGATTCCCATACACCTCTGCTTACCGTTGAATATGCTCCCATAGAGCAGTCCGCCTCTTTTACCGCTGAAGGCTCTGTAGTTCCTGAACTAGGGAAATTTGAACCTGAAGGAGTCTCCCGGTGGTAGCGCAAGGATTCGTAGGGACTGGGAAATGCTTATTGAGGCGGGGGAAATCAACGAGAATCGTCATATAATAGTCCTTGAGACGATTGGCGCTTTCCTCGTAGCAAGTCCAGCAACTGTGGATAAAAAGAATTGGTTTGATGAAGTTGAATTCATGAAGCAATTCGGGAAAGATCTGCTGTGGCTTACCTAATCAGGTCGATACAGCCTACTATGAGAGCTTAGGGGAGTTTTATCGATTCACTCGCCATGGTGTCACAGATCGTGGGGTAGGTGGTAGGTAGCACTCCGGGGTCACAGCCCGCGCACAACTCCCAAGCTTGGCAGTGCCTCATTTACTATGGCGGCAGTTAATACGTCCAGCGCCGTTCTGCGGCGAGCTCTCCTGTACGGTAAGATGGCGCATCGTAACGCGCCCGAGAGAAAAACGACGGTGGCTGACGAGCGAACAAGTCCCGGCCTCTTCGCCGCGGATGCTCAAAAAATCGCTCGGCCTGACGTGCGACAACGTCACGTACGACCTCGAGGACTCGGTGACGCCGACGGCGAAGTCTTCGGCCCGCGCCACGCTGCGCGAGCACCTCGCAGGCCTCGCCGCCCGGCCGCCCGGCGTCTCCGAGCTCGCGGTCCGCATCAATGCCGTGTCGACGCCGCACGCGCTGGCGGACCTGATGATGCTTGGGGCGCTGCCGCAGCTGGACGCCGTCGTCGTGCCCAAGGTCAACAGCGCGAGCGACCTCGTGTCCGTGGCGGGCATGCTACGGGGACTCCGCGCGACTGGGTAAGCGGACCACCGAGGCGACCACGACAGCAACTACGACCATACTAACAGCAGCGCTAGTAGCGGTAAGCGGGAGTCGGAGTCGGAGCGGGACCAGGTGCGAGTGAAGCTCATAGCGCTGATCGAGAGCGCGCGTGCCGTCATGGACCTTCGCGAGATCTGTGCCGTGGCCGCCTCGACGAACCTCAGCGGCCTCATCTTCGCGGCCGAGGACTTCGCGCTCGACCTCTCGCTGACGCGGACACCGGACCTGACCGAGTTCCTGTACGCGCGGTCGGCTATCGCGACGGCGGCGCGTGCCGCTGGGCTACCGAGCACAATCGACCTCGTGTGCACGTCGTTCCGGGGCCCCGAGGGCGTAGCGCGGCTCGAGGAGGAGTGCCGTAATGGCAAGTCCAGTAAGTGAGCGTAACTTCCAACATTTATTGTTTTTCTCGGCCCCTTTTGACTCCCTGGCTAGCCCGATGTGTACCGATTTCCTAGTGGAGTTTTGTGGGAGTTGACGAATGGCTCGAAACCTGCCTTTATAGCCACCTAACTCCAAACCTGTCGCTAAGTTATCTAAATGGGAGGGTTGCTGACTCCCTATGTCGTAGTGGGATTCAACGGCAAGCAGTGCATTCACCCGTCCCAGGTGGACACGGTGCAGAGAATGTTCGCACCAAGCGATAAGGAGGCCGAGTGGGCGGTGCGAGTCGTCATCGCGGACGAGAAGGCCGCTAGCTCGGGCCGGGGGGCATTCACCCTGGACGGGTCGATGATCGATGCTCCGGTCACGGGCAAGGCGAGGGCGATGGTAGAGAAAGCACGGAGGTGCGGAGTAGACGTGGACGGGCTGAGACAGAGATGGAAGGATCAGGAGCCGGAATAGGAGCGAGTGAACCATCCATTAACCCCGGGCTATAGCGGACGGCACTAGAGGAGGTCACTTATATGGGTTCCTCGTCACGGGGATGGAAGATAATGGACAGGAACATATATGTGCAGTCCAGGTCTGTACATATAACCCACGGGTTGTTCAAGGAACTTGGACAACGAGGTATATTTTGATAGATACACCTAAATATCAGAGCTGCGAAAAACCATTAGGCTTCCAAAATCTTGACATCTCCAGCCGCTCGTCTTCAAGATCATCTGCATATTCTGTAGCCGCTGTAGATGTCCCGGTGACATCTAAATCATATTGGACGGGGCGTACTATACGTGGCTCATTACCCTGGACCCGTACACACTGGTAGTCCATTTGTTCTGTCTGCGAAGCGGCGAGACCTTCTGCAGAGTTGCCGGGTAGTTGTCGATACTTTCCATCTACCATCGTATCGCCCGGATACAGCTCGTATTCTGGTTCTATATCATGATCTTGGTGGCCTAGGACCGTATCGTGTATCCCAGGTTCCACTTCAGCGGAACTTGAATCGTGCAGTGGTGATGGGAACTTCGCCTCTTCTTCGATTCTCGCGATGAACTCTGTCATGCTCTCTCGGGAGCTAACGTCCCACGGCTTGTCCCTCTCTAGTGGGAATTTACTCGAGTTTTCACTCGTTTGACTCTGATATAACGGCGGTCTCATTCCGATTCTCGACAGCGTGTCTTGCCTCCAAGGTCCTGTGATTAATGGAGTCTTTACTTGTGGTATCCACGAAGCAGTTTCAAGTGAGCATAGCGTCCCTTCCGTATCTGTATGTGGCCTAACGGACGGTGTAGAGGCGATGCGTGCACCATCTGAGTTTGAAGCGCGTTGTTGTCTATCTACAACTGACTGTCGATCGAAATCCTCTCCCGTGCTATAATGATTGGGTTGCTCCTCAGTGTTGGGGAATCGCTCAGCAGAGATGTAAGACTCCGTAGAATTCCTGTTTCTGTTAAGGGGAAGTGGTGGCGGCGGCATTGCTTCTCTTGAAGTTTGTGATATGTGATCTTCTGAACTTATTGCTCGGAAATCACGCGAGGCACCTGCTTGTTTGTCCATTGGTTGAATACCCTGAGATGTTGGTGCCTTTCTAGTGCTCTCAATCTCAGCCGCTGGTTCCACGCCATGTCTCCAACCAGAGGGCAACCGAAGATCTTCGGCAGTTCTTCGGTGTTCAATAGGTTCAGTACTCGGTGATAGCTGCCAATACTGATGTTCCTGACCTTTCTCATTTACACCCCTTTCGTGTCCTGCTCCTGATGCGGTCAATGTGGGCAAATTTCCACGATGGCTCATATGCCTTCTGGTCAAACTTTGCTTATCATCTGTCATGACAGCCTGATCACGATAGCCTATCTTCGGATGTGCGCTGGACACTAGCTGTTGCCTGTCATTATTATGTTCTGAAGACTCAATACGGTCGTTACGACGACCTGTTTCCTGAACGCTGCGTTTATGTTCTTTGCGCACAAATGAGTTATCATAGGGATGTATTCCTGTATCTTGGTAAACACCAGTAGCAATCAGCGCCCTTCTAATTGAATTAGGAGTTGTGGTCCAATTGGAAGGCGACTTTGACTTTGAAGGGCTTGGCCGGGTGTCCATAGACGCCTGGGCTCTCGGCGGGGATCGACTGCTAGACCATGTGAAATACGTGGTTGCTTTGCTGGGCTCCGTTCCGGTATGTCTTGAATCAAGATTAGCTGGCCCCGATGCCCTATTTGCCATTTCCAAACTACCGATGCTTCCACGGTTATACTCGACCGTCTCGTGGTGTCCGAAGCCGGATGGATGTGATACCTCGCTTTGGGCCGCAGTATTGCTCCGACGGCCGAGATGCCTAGGTGAGAATAAGGGATTGGCAATATCTTTACTGCCGGAGTTCTTGGTCTTATCCTGACTTTTATTGGCTTTAGGGGGTAAGAAAAAAGCAGAAACTTCTTCTAGCTCCCGGCTTTCCCTTTGGCGTTCCCTCAAGCGAGACTTCGATAGTGATTTGGGCCGAGAATCTCGCTTCTGATGCTGCAGAAATTGCATTTGAGAGAAGGCAAGATCAGGTACTACCGACGGTTAGGTCTGCAGCCGGATCGGAATCCTCTGTACCTACTTGGTCTCTTGCTTGAGATCCGCCCATTCTCAAAAAGCCCAGGTTTCAACCGCGGCTGAACCTGAAGGAGAGTCAGCGCGATAATCGCGCAAACATGGGTGGAACCCCCTCACCGTAATGCGATCGTTCAGAACAGCCTCGGAGGCGAACTTACTCATAACGCTTCTACCGGACGTTATAGCTTTCTTCTTTTCTCTCACTGATCTTTTCCGCGCCTTGGATGGACTGAGGGGGGGTTTCTCGGTACTATCCCGCTCGTGTTCTCTCTTACTATCCTTGCTTTCGTATTTGTCGTCCTTCGTCTTATGCCTCAGTCTCTTTTCAAAACGAGAAGGTTCATCCGGGCGAGACGTAGGGGACGAGGAGTTTTGGGATACAAACAACTGCTCGTCAGACTTCCCAGGGCGGGAACGGTTTCCCTCCGGAGCAGCTATTATGTAGTCTTCAGGGGTTGCCCTCCTCCGGAAGCCACTAATGAGCGAACTGTCCCTCGACGTCGATCGCCGACGTTTGGACTTCCTTCGGTGACCAAAAGCTATCGGCCGAAGCTCATTTCCAGGTGGAGTAAGGCCATGTGGGCGCCATGCGGGATCTTCGGGCCGCGAAACATAGTTTGGGTGATCGCGCTGAGGACGGTCGTCAACAGGGTACTGACTGTACTCGTCATCATACCTGGAATGGCTCGTCTGGGTGCCTGTCTCTTCGAGCCATCTCCACACTGTCTCATGTCTGCCCTGTTGTCCCAGGGGTCTGTCCAGACTCCCTGTATGCAAGCGGGTATTGCTATTCTGAGCTATGCGTCGAGGTTTCGAGTGCGACTCGCAGGGTAAACTGTCGGCTGAATCGTGCCCCGCATGACCGCAACCGCGATGCCGACGGGATCGGCGTGTACGATGAAGAGGAGCAACTCGAGGCGACTCGCGATGACCCATGGCGGAAGCACAGGTTAAAGCAGGAAGTTTACGAAACAAAGCGAACTCTACGAAACACAGCGAGAAGGCTGCTGGCGCTAGCTCGAACAGAACATGCTTGGGCGTGAAGCCGCACCTAACGCCGCGGCTTTCAACTTTCGAAGCTTGAGGTTACTACCTACGTATGGACATGGTTATGTGCCCACCTTAGGTACGTAGCAGTTAGATACATGATGGAAAGTGCTGGCCGAAACCTGTATGTATGTACTTCAATGTCATGCTTGCTGATATAATACGTCTCGCTTGACTGCGGGGACGCCCATCCGCCTATATAGTTCATGCTCATATTATAAGTGTGTTTAAGATTTTAGCTAGCCGCTCAGTGTCCGCCTTCGATGTCCAGGGTGTCTGTAAATCGCCTTATAGAACTCGGTTGCTTGTGGAGCTCCCCATATTCCACTCATCCAGAGCTTTCCACATATACAGTCTTTCTCTCCCGCAACGGAACATCTCCTTTTGATCTGGGGTTATTCGAGACTCAGAAGAGTATGAGTTTCCCAGTGCGGGAAAGACTGAAACATCAATGGGTTCTACGACCTAGACCATATAGAAGGCCCATCCCAATGGATTCTATAATTGGTTTGCGGCTACGTCAGGGTCCACACTATAACTATCTCTTGGCGATCTTTTGAGCCTCATCTAGATACCTGGTGCAAGGCGGAGGCTGATGGCTCATGGACGCCCTTTGCCAGCTACTCGGGTCCCTTGTCCCGCGTATTTGTGCCTCTTACCTCTTGTGGCTGTGATAGTGTTTGTATTTCATCCATACGAAACAGGAAGAAAAGAGTCGCCATGCCGGGAGCCCTTTATTGAGATTTTGGGGACCCACGTGTTCTTGTCTAGACAGGGGTCTCTTAACACCCTAGGCCTGGTAAGATCCGACAATTTGGTCAGCAACATCCCTGAGAATCGCTTTAGGTATCACAGCCCTTTACTACGGAGGTTTCTCGGTTTCTGTGCAGTAAGTTTACCCTAGCGTGTTTCTGGTTATTTCTCGCGATGTGACAGGCCTCTTATGTCGTCTTCAATTGAGTCAATATTCTGACCTGCCAATGTCTTGAGCCCGCTGCTGCATAAGCACTCGGCACTTAAATTCTGCGATCTACAGATTGTCTCACCATGCAGTGAAGAGCTGTTCCACAAGCACAAGGGTTCAGAGTATGAAACTAAGAGGAAGTTTTAGCAAGACTAACACCTACCGTGACAACACAATCCCAGGGTCGAGCAGCTTTGACAGATGCCGAATTCTCACCAATCGCCTATCGGCAATGGAGCGGAGAGGGGGCTAGGGGTAACGGCGTGGGAGACTCGACCACATATCGAAAGGTCACGTTACTAACGACATCTATCAATCTATATGTTGCTTGGACGGGGGCTGTCTGCAGTTTCACGGAGAAATGTTGCAAAGCTAAACTACGTGCCACTTCTGGATCCCACAGCGAAGTCGTCGTCATATGACGCGTATATTATGGGGCCGTGCTTGCTGGGCAACGTTAATAAACTAAATCTGTTCGAACACGCGTTCTCACTTGGACCCTCGTCGCCAATTGTCGGAGAGACGAGTGCGTGATATGAACCCACCCCGGGGGCGCTCCCGGCTCGGATTACATTCGTGTGCAACCTTGGGGTTTTTCGACTTTACAAAAGAACGAAAACCAAAGATGCGAACGTCATTAAGGAGGCCGCCAGCTCTGTCAATTCTCTCGTTTCACTTGGCCTCGAAGCCCCCTATCGGTTTCGCATGTTGCAAGGGGGTCTTAGCCTGGAGTCGAAGCGCAACGTCTGAAAGTATAAGCTTGGGGGCTACTGTTGGTTTATCACTGGTGTGAAACCAGGGTTAGGAGGGGCAAAGAGGGGTAAGTGATTCTCAGTTCGAGGACTGCCCTAGTGTAAACCTCATCCTTGTCCTGGTATAGGCTCCACGATATTCGCCGGGTACTGGGGTGTTGGTTGGGCTGGTGAGGGCCAAAGCCGCCAAGTCCAACTGCTGCGCATGACACCAAGCCCAGATATGCCACAAACTTACTCAGTATCCGCGGGACTGAGTGGACAGAATCCCTCTCCCCACAGGCGTGCATGCCTGCAGGGTTCTCGGTATTGGTACCAATCGGGTCCTAGGGACCCACCTGAGACTCGCTTATCGATAGCCGCGCATCTGTCATTGTATCTGGGGCCGGTGGATTAGGACTGGTCATCCCCGCGGCCTCTTCACTTTACTTCCCTAGGTGCATAACAGAGATCGAGGAAACCAACTTTCCTTTCACGGTTGACTTAACTAAAAGGGTAAAATGCATGATGAGACTTGCATTTTTCGCATGCGGCTGAAGGGTTCTTCCCCAATGCTCCTGGGTATTGATTACTTACATTGCGAGGGCTTTTCCGTTGTGGGGACCTTCCTCCATGGTAGGCTCATGGCTTGCGACTTACACCTATCGGAGATGATAGTACATTGGAACTATCAGTCAAGTGTTCTCTAGTGAGCGCCCACGCCGGCATTATTTTTTTTTAAAAAAAAAACTCTCTGACAGGGATCAAGAAGCCGTGATGATCTGGAAATCACCTTCAAGCGGCTAACATTACAAAGTAGCAAGAATGGGTGGTGGTGAAGTGTGGATATTGTTTGACCTGGTTCTTATTCAGCTGTTTCGAAATGGCTAACGCATTGTTGCTAAGCCCTACATGAATGATACGGGGCCTACCTTTAGGCAATTGCGATCCAGCATGGACCCGATTCAGCACTCCTACCCCGTCTTGAGCGCAGCTTCCGCCATTGTGGATCATCCCTCCAGCTCGTTTTAAAGACAAACCTTGCTGGCACACACACGCCTGCTAGGACACCGAATTCTCTTGGACGCTACCAGGCATCGGTCCACATCTAGCGCCGTAGAATGAGATGAATCCCTATCCTGGGCTGGAGACCGGACGGAATATATAAACGAGACAAAGCCTTAATTAAGCAACGTTCGACCCATCGGTCTATCACAACAAGGGAGGATCTATCAGCCTATTGGTTTAAGATTTGTTACCGAGAAACCCTGAACCTTGACTGTCACCCGCACACCTACGCTATCTACCCCACCGCTTTGACTACATAGCACACCATCCTCTCACCATCTACATTGCACTTCATCCCAACTCTGGTACCCTGTTTCATATCAGATATCAGGTATTCTGACATACCACGCTTTATATACGACACGATCTCTATCTTATAACCGCTCATAACCCCGGGAACGAAGACATACTACTTTTGGGTTTGCGTGGCCTACTCTGACCCTCAAATGTTCGTATATTTCCACTCATTATCCCTTATTCTAGCATTCGGCCATATGCCTTCCCGGATTCCAACCCCAAATATCACGGTGCCCATGCATACACCTGTCCTAGCGGGTGGCGCATTCCCTTCGGCACATTATATTCTCACCTCCCTTCCCAACTTACCTCCTCTGTATCGCTAATTGAAGCTCGACTGGGTAAACAGAAAGGCACTCTCTTCGTCATCATGTCAAAATTATTCATTGGGTGAGACCTCAACACTCTAGTATTGGTGTGAAGTTACTGACTAGTATGCTCCTTCGATCCAGCGGGCTTGCGTGGCACACCGAGGAGGCTACTCTGAGGGAAAAGTTCGAGGAGTTCGGTCCCATAGAGGAAGCAGTACGTGGTCAATTCCACCATGACAAATCATAGAAATAAGCGTCCTGGTCACGCAAGAACGGGCAATTGCAGAGAAACTGACCGGGGACACGCTTTCTCTAGGTCGTCGTCAAAGACCGTGATACTGGGCGAAGCCGAGGTTTTGGATTCGTCCGATATGTCTCGGAGACGGATGCGCAGAAGGCCATTGTTGGTATGAACAATGTCGAGTAGGTTATCACCATCGCATATTATGACGTAGCGTCATACTGACGTTGTTCAACAAGGTTTGACGGACGTTCGATCCGTGTGGATAAGGCTTCCGATACTGGGCCCAGAACCGGTGGTGGTTATGGCGGCCGGGGAGGCGGGTACGGGGCTCCGAGAGGTGGATATGGGCAACCTCAAATGCCGTACGCCGGGGGTCAGCCCGCCCCGTATGGAATGCGAAACCAGGATATGTACCCACAGGCTTATGGTCGCGGAGGCCACCCAACCCAGCCAGCTCCCTACGGCACTCCGCCGCCCCAACAAGGTAAGGACTTTTATACACTCGCGGACCTCGTCTTCTTGGTTTGGGAAATGCGTTCTAAGACATTTCGGCAGGATACCAAATGCAGGCTCCTTACGGTTATGACCAGCAACCAGCAGGACAACAGCCTCCGCAACAGCCGCCTCAGGGGCCGCCGCGGTACTAAAGGGGCCGGCTCGGGCGACGGGCAAAAGTTGGCTGCTTTGTGAACAGGCAAAACCGCTTTACCGCTCTGCTGTCGAAAACCCGACCCGATCGTGAAGGCCGCCGATTTTGTAACAGTACGTGACCGAGGCCCGCCTGTCTGATTTCCTGCGCAAAATACCCCCGGACGCAGCGTCCATAACTACAGGACCTTTTCCCTTATTTCACTTTTCCTTTCTTCCTCAGATTTCTATTCGTCTGATGATCTGCCGTGGCGAGTTCTCTCTGTTGGAGAGAATGGCGGATCTCACCCGACAATTCCATTCTTTAGCGGGTGCTCACGACTCATACCTATCATAACGTGTCCACGATACACCTTACGGTCTTTTTATGCGTCGATGCGGAAGAGAAGGGGACACAAAACATAAGGCGAGGGGGAGGATCAACGCGTTGCACAGGTTGCAATGGGAACCACTTGGGCCAGCGTATGAACTGTTGGAGGAAGACGATTGGTATTCTATGAGGTCGAAGAACCTGCTTCCTAGTGAAATCTAGACCCGTTAATTCGTTACGCGTGAAGCTCTCTTGCTAGTCTGATTTCCTTTCTTGCCTCTACTACTCAACATCAAACATCGACGCATCACGTCTTCTCCGTCTCCTCCTGCTCGTCTACGCTGTCGACCTTCTTGAACTCATGCGACGCCGCCTCGTCTCCTCCTCCCGCGCCATCCTCGCGCCTCGCCTCGATCGCTCTGACGCGGTCCGCGAGGTCCGTGACATGCGCGTCGCCGCTCTCGGGGCTCAGCTCGTCGAGGGCCCGCTCAAGCCCGAACAGGTAGTCCCGGTTGGCGCCGCTGGGGCCCGCGCTGCGGTGGATGTGCTCGGCGAGCCGCGCCGGGTCCTGCGGGCCCGTGAACTGCGGGTTATCGGGCGTGCCGATGTAGACGAGGGTGCGGATGGACGGTCCCCCCGCCGCCGGGTGGAACGGCGCGTAATGGATCGTGTACCCGTTGATCTCCCGGATGTCCAGGTACTCCTTCACCTCGGCCACCTTCTCCGCCCGGATCCGGTACGCCACGCCCCACACCCGCTCCGGCGCCTCGGCGTGCGCGTCCGAGAGCGACGCCCAGTGCGCCCGGTCGATCAGCGTCACGACGCGGCCCGGCGCCTCGGGCGTGCCGCGGTGGTCCTGGCTATTTGTTGCGCGGGCTTTGTCAGAATTGTGGTGATGGTAGTATGATGTTATGTACGTATGACCCTTCCCAGGAACCAGGTAGTGCCTGTAACCCCGTTGCCATACATGCGTGCTGTGTACCGTAGATGGTGGCAACCGTTCTGCTGTCCCTGGACTGCGCTGCATTGTGTGCGATAGATACTAACTAGGGGGGGGGGGCCTCGCCGCTGCGTACCTTGCCTGGGCCCCGCCATGTTGGTTAGTGCC